>PVHT020000105.1:393361-532798 GCA_004024745.2 Catagonus wagneri | reverse complement strand
GTGATCAATCTTAGAGAATGTTCCATGCGCACTTGAGAAGAATGTGTATTCTGTTGCTTTTAAATGGAATGTCCTATAAATATCTATTAAGTCCATCTATTAAGTCCATGTGATCTAATGCTTCATTCAGGGCCTGTGTTTCCTTATTGATTTTCTGTCTGGATGACCTGTCCATTGCTGTAAGTGGGGTGTTAAAGTCCCCCATTATGATGGTGTTATTGTTGATTTCTCCTTTTAAGGTTGTTAGCAGTTGCCTTATATATTGTGGTGATCCTGTGTTGGGTGCATAGATATTTAAAATGGTTATATCTTCTTCTTGGATTGATCCTTTGATCATTATGTAGTGCCCTTCCTTGTCTCTTAAAATGTTCTTCATTTTAAAGTCTATTTTGTCTGATGCAAGTATTGCTACTCTGGCTTTCTTTTGATGCCTTCCATCCTCTCACTTTCAATTTGTATGTGTCCCTAGAAGTGAAGTGGGTCTCTTGAAGACAGCATATATATGGGAAGACAGCATACATATGGGTCTTGTTTTTGTATCCACTCAGCTAGTCTGTCTTTTGGTGGGGCATTCAGTCCATTAACATTTAAGGAAATTATTGATATGTATGTTCGTATTGCCATTTTATTAACTGTTTTGGATTTTGGTGCTCCTTTTTCTTCCCTTATTCTCTGTTGTCTCATCTCACAAGAAGACTATCTTTAATGTTGTATTTGAATTGATTTTCTTAATTGTTTGTGTATCAATTGTAGATTTTTGGTTTGTGGTTACCCTGAAATTTTGATACAGGAGTCTATATATAAACAAGTTTGTTTTAAGTCGTTGGTTTCTTAATTGCATGTGCATCTCCAGTGTCCTGTATTTGTGCTCTCTTATCACAATTTCTGATTTTGGTAGCATAATTGTGCATGGGTGACTTAGTATCTTTACTGTATCTTTACTGGTGAGCCTTGTCATTTGTGGTGTTTTTATTAATAACGGTTGTGGCCTTTTTTTTTTTCTGCCTAGAGAAGTTCCTTTAATAATTGTTGTAAAGCTGGTTTAGCGTTGCAGAAATCTCTTGGCTTTTTCTTATCTGTAAAGGTTTTGATTTCTCCTTCAAATCTGAATGAGAGCCTTGCTGGGTAAAGTAATCTTGGTTGCAAGTTTTTTCTTTTCATCACGTTAAGTATATTCTGCCACTCCCTTCTGGCCTGCAGAGTTTCAGCTGAAAAATCTGCTGATAACCTTATCGGGGTTCCCTTGTATGTTATTTGTTTCTTTTTCCTAGCTGCTTTCAGTATTTTCTCTTTATCTTTAATTTTGGTCATTTTGATTTATATGTATCTTGGGGTCTTCCTCCTTGGGTTTATTTTATATGGTACTCATTGTACTTCCTGGATTTGAGTGAGTGGTTCCTTTCTCATGTCAGGGAAGTTTTTGGATATTATTTCATCAAATATTTTCTTTCCCCTTCTCTCTCTCTTCTCCTGCTGGCACCCCTATAATATGGATGTTGGTGCTTTTAACGTTTTCCCAGAGTTCTCTGAGAATCTCATTTCCTTTCAGTTTTTTATCTCTTTTCTGTTCCACCTTAGTGATTTGCACAAATCTGTCCTTCACCTCACTTATTTGTTCTTCTGCCTCCTGTATTCTACTGTTGGCTGCTTCTAATGAATTTTTAATTTCAGTTATTGTATTTTGCATCCTTCTTGCTTAATTTTTATATCTTGTATTTCTTTGCTCAGTGTTTCCTGTAAATTATCAATCTTTGCTTCCAGGTTATTTCCAATGTCTTGTATCATCTTTAGCATCAACAATCTAAAGTCTCTTTCTGGGAGACTGATACTCTTCCTCATCACTGAGCTGTTTTTCTTCCTCATCACTGAGCTGTTTTTCTGTTTTTTTTTCTTTCTCCATTATCTGAGTTATAGTTTTCTGTCTTTTCATTTTTATAGGTTTTTGATGTGGTAACCTTTTTGCAGACAATAGAGTTGTAGCCTCTCTTACTTCTGGTGTTTGCTTCCCCTGTGTGAAGTTGGTATGGGGGGTGGGGCTTGCTGTAGACTTCCTGATGGGAGGGACAGGTGCCTGCCCACTGGTGCCTGCCCACTGGTAGGTGGGGCTGATTCCTATCCTCTGGTGGGTGGGGCTTTGTTTCTGGGTGAGATTAGAGGTGGCTGTGTGCCAGAGGGGTCTTTAGGCAGCCTGTTTACTGATGGGTAGGGCTGTGATCCCACCTGGATTATAGTTTGGGGCTTCCCAGCACTGATGGGAGGGGCCAGATTTTCCAAAAAAATGTTTATCTCCAGAGAAATGCAGGCTGATGAATATTCCCAAGAACTTTGCCTCCAATGCCCTTCCCCCACAGCAATCCACAGTCACCCCTCTTTTCCCAGGAGATCCTCCAAGAATTGCAGTCCGGTTCTACTGGGATTCCTATGGAGACTTTGCTTTGCCCTGGGACCCAGTGCATTGGAAATTCTGTGTGCGCCTTTCAAGAATGGGGTCTCCTTTCCCCCCAGTTCTGTGGAGCTCCTGCACACAAGCCCCACTGGCCTTCAATGCTAGATGCTCCGGGGGCCCTTTCTCCCTGTGCCAGATCCCCAGGTGTGACGATTTGACCTGGGGTTCAGAACTTTCAGTCCTTTAAGTGAATCTGTGAAACAGTTACTTTCCAGTCTGTGGGGCTTCCCACCCAGGAGGCATGGGGTTGCTTATATCGCATAATCCCCCCTCCTACCTCCTGATGTGGTTTCCTCTTTGTCTTCTGTAGTAAAATATCTTTTTGAAAGTTTCCAGTCCATTTGGTTGAAGGTTGCTTGGCATTTCGTTGTAATTTTGTTGTTCTTATGAAAGAAGTTGAACTCCAGTCCTTCTATTCTGCCATCTTAATCCAATCTCTAATCTTTTTTTAAAATTATTGTTTATTTACAAAGTTCTGTCAATTTCTGCTGTACAGAAAGTGACTCAGTTATACATATACATATATATATATATATACACACACATTCTTTTTATCATAACAGTTTCCATTGTGTTCCATCACAAATGATTATAGTTTCCTGCGCTATACAGCAGGACCTCATTGCTTATCCATCCCAAATGCAACAATTTTCATCTACTAATCCCAGACTCCCAGTCCATCCCACTCCCTCCTCCTCCACAGAAACAAAGTCATGGACATAGAGAACACACTTGTGTTTCCCACTTATAATTTCCTAATTCGGGGCTTTGATCTAGGCTGAATGGTGACCACCCCAAGCCCAAACTGCTCATCAACTGCTCAGTCACTCTTCAAATCTATTGTCTCATACACTCAGTTTCAAACATAGGTGGGTAAATGTGTCATTTATATACCGCAGAAACTTTGGGGGATCGCTCCCTTTCCCAAACTTAACATTTTACTGCATTTTGTACTTTCTGCACATTTACAAATTTTGCCCTTTTTCACATGCCCTATTGCACCAAAGTGTTTCCTTTCACGAGGCAGTGAGAACTTTGTGGGCGGGAAGCCACATGTATTTGGTAAAATGACAGTCCTGATACAGAGTCTTAGCCACTCAGTTTTCTTTCCTGCCAATGAGTCTGTAAATCACAGTTATGATCTGGGTTTCGAGAGGAAAGGAGGGAGTTAGCCCTGCTATATTATCTAATTCACCTTAATCAGAAAATAAGCTAATAAGCTAATCCTTCATGTTCATTCTTGTCTTAGTCTGTTTGGGTTGCTGTGAAACAAAAATATCATAGACTGGGTGGTTTATAAACAGTAGAAATGCATTTCTCATAGTTCTGGAGCCTGAAGAGTCCAAGATCAAGTCACTGGCAGGATCATGTCTGGTGACATGATTCATAGATAGCTATTTTCCCCCATATCCTGGCATTTTAGAGGGGCAAAAGAAACACCCTAGAGAGTCCTTTATATAGGCACTAATCCCATGCAGGAGGAATCTACCTTCATGACTGACCCACCTCCCAAAGTCCCTACCTCCTACCTCCTAAAACCATCACATTGGGGATTAGGTTTCAACATGAGAATTTGGGGAGACACAAATTCAGTCCATAACATTTCTTCACTTGGGTTCCTGTGTTTTTCTTTCCAAATGGTTGAGACTCCAGCTAGTCATGATATGTGGAAACATGTGAAGTTTTCACCCCTCAGTAATAAACTATAATGAGTTCTTCTCCCTTTCCAGTAACTTGGGATTAAAACCTCCTGGAATATACTAGAAGTATAACATTGTATAGTCAGGGCTTCTATCTTTAAAAATTAATTGTACTTTTCCTGGGAAATGTACTTATTGTACAGAATGGAGGTTATTCAGTGTTATTGCTGAGTTTTTCAGGTGAAGCTTTAATACAGTCCATCAGTTACCTATGACTAACCTCATTTTCTTCACTGTTAATGTTGCACATTAGATTCCAATCAAGAAAACACAAGAATTGATTGATTCACTCAGGTTTCACAATGTCCCACAGAGATAATCAGTAAATAGTTGCGAATGAAATTAAAGTCATAGAGCCCTTGACAAAATGATAAGCCTCCGCACCAAGAGATTTTTCTAATGGTTCACTCAGATAACCAGTGCTTAGATGTTTCACAATTAGAGATTTTACATCCCCTCTGAATTTTAATATCTTTATCCCCTAGTTAGAAGTAAACTAGGACAGAGATTTCAGCTCCAGTTTCTGCCTGTTAATATAGCTACCATTGATCTATCAAGGTTCCTTCTCTTCAGAGGAAAAGACATCTTTTAGGAAACTTCATCAAGGTCAACAGAACACAGTGGATTTATTTTAACAGTCATTTTATTAACAGTATTTACTTTTAGGATTATTAAGATCTGTTTTCCTCCCAGGTAGAAAGCTGGATTGTTGCCACTGCAAAAAAAAAAATAGAATTTGTTAGTGTTGGAGGAAAAGCTGGAAACTTAATGTCATAAAGAAGGAAAGATGCAGATGAATAGGACTTGAGAACAGCTGAGAAAATGGCTCTGAGTGAGGTTTATTTTTCTGTCTAGATGTGGTAGAATCTTCCATGTGAGATTCTTCTCCAACCCTTACAAAAACTCTTTTTTCATTCTCCATAGGTTTAACACAAAGATTTTTCTTTGCATCTTATTGTTTGAGGGTTGGAGAGGTGAGCTGCCCCTCCTTTAATTTAAGGTTCTCATTTTTCTTTAGCTTTCAATTTGCAGGGTCTATTGCTGTCTAGGTCTGCATTCAGAGGCCATTCAGGTCTTTAATTCATTTTGATTTTATTTTTGTGTGTGATGTTATCGAATGTTCTAATTTCATTCTTTTGCATGTAGCTATCCAGTTTTCCCAGCACCACTTATTGAAGAGGCTATCTTTTCTCCATTTCATATTCTTGTCTCCTTGAGACATTCTTGACAGAGAATAAATTATTGACATTTTGGAAATCCTAGTACATCAAGGATGGTGCTTGATCTCGTAAGTGGTCCCACATCCAGAACTAGTTAAGAGTGTTTCTGGTTGACCAATTCTGACTGCAAAGTAAATCAATCTGTGTTAAGAATATAGTTGTGTCTGCCTCAAGTAAGCTTTTTATGGAAGATGTTAGATCACCTGAAAGGATAGAAAGCCAATACTTCATTATACTTCTAAAAAAAGTTGTATGAACTCCTTGATGTCTGTTTTCTAATGAAGATTTTTTTAAAAAAATGTGAATATGAGGCAAAATTTGATCCAAGATTCTTTCATGAACACCTGATAGGTTGGGAACCTAATCCACCTTTCATCATGCTATCAGCATTTACCAAGAAGAACCTAAGATTTGTGCATGGCCAGTTATAACAGGCCCCCACTTATTTACAGGTCCTTAAAATGATTATTAAAATGTACTAAAAGTATAAATAGAAAATAAGATTTAAAAATATGAAGTCACCACAAAAGCTTTTTTCTGTCCACAATATCCGTCTTCAAAAAACTGAAACCATAATATTGAGTCCCAGAGTTGGGTAGGGCAGGGTTGAAAGAAACTTTCAATGTCATATGATTTAGTCATTTAATTTTTCACTATCTTTCCCTAGAAACTTGATTTTAATTACTCCAAGGATTAATCAAGTTCCTCTATGAAAGTCTCTCAGATTCTGATAAATGCCCTGTTCTCTCTACTGAGGTTTAGGGTTAAATAAATAAAAAATTTATCTGTGCAAATAAAATTTTATCTGACCACAGACATTTTTTCATTTATCTTCATTTGCCTAGATTTTAGAGATCACACTTTGTTATGTATTGACTGTATAACAGGTTCTCAGTGATACTTATCTTTTCATCAGTTCATTTGATCTTTATAAAAACCTTATGAAGTAGGTGCTAATAATATCTCTGTTATTCAGATGAGAACTTGAGAGTCAGAAATGTTAATAATTTCCCCAAGGTCATTCTTAGCCAGTAAATAAAAGAGCTATTACTCAAACCCAAATCTGTCTATAGAGTCTAAACTCTTGATGTGATAAACTATGTAATACAAAACTATATGATAGTGTTTCTTTGATACATTAAACGGGCTAATGCATGAGATAACACTTAACACAGTACCTGTCATAAACTTATTAGATCAATAAACATTAATTTAGTAGACAGCAATCTTTTCTTTTTTTCTTTTCCAATTTAGATAGATACATTTTTAGCTTTTGAAGTTTAAACTAATTGGCCATGAGATTATTGTGAAATAAACTAAGAACTTCTCTTCTGCAAGTGAAAAGAACTTGGGTGGACAGAAAATTGTGGAAGACTAAAGAAAGACTAAAGAAAGGGGTTGGGGAACCCGAGCTGCCCCCAAACTGGGGCATCATTAGGAAATGTGGTTCAAGAGAGAAGTGGCTATGTGGGTACTGTCCAGTGGCCAAAAAGAGGGCAGCCCTGGCAAGAGACCCAATCTGGGTGTTCAGGAACCTGGATGGACAGAGTGTTTGCAAGATGAGCATTCATACTTTCTCCATGCCAGTCCTTTATCTTTCATTTTTGCCTTGCTATTATCAGTCTTCTCCATACAATGACACCAGGAGCTTTAAAATCCTAAATGAAAGACATGCATATCTCTATGGTGGTGGGGGTGGTGGCAAGAGTGGGAAGCCCTTATAGGTTGTCTTAAGAGGAACTTGAACTGACCTTGGGTTCTTGGTTAATCCAGGACCCTACCATCATATCATCATCATATTTTATCAGTTATTGACAAGTATTTATGTAACTATCACTGTTCTGCTATATAGTATTACTAGGAATTGGAGGTAAAGAGAAATGAGTGAAACATGAATGGCCTTTGGCATCAAGTAGCTAACAGAGTAAATTCTGGTCTGTGGATATTAAATATTTGATGCAACATTTTATTTTCTCTCAGTTCCTGGACTCAGCTAGGATTGGCTGGATGAGATATCCCTCCACTGACATTCCAATCTTCAGCCAAGTTTCTTTTTTGTGATCCACTTTTCTAGCCTTTGTTCCCTGTTCCCCTTGCCTTTGCAGCTCCTCGCTCATTTCCTGTACCTCATGGTGTCTTTCAGTGGTTCCCTCCCAACCATGTACCTGGGGCATAACTTGGTATTGGGAGACCCATTTCCTTTATCCTATCTGATGGCTTCCTTCTAAGTAAACATAGGACATTCTGATGCCATCCCTCAGTGTTCAGGTGAGAGGAGTAAAAGAAGAAAAAGCTAAATCTGAGATGACTTGAGGTACTTGATAAGTTAGAGAAGCAAAGATTTCTGGAGTTAGAAGGTATTTTCATTCCAAATCAAAAACCTAGGTCCAGGAAAGTTAAGTGTCACAAGGTCAATGACATAGATCACTCAAGGGTGAAACAGGTCATTTTATTTCTTCACTTCCTTTTCTCTATTTACCATCACACAAAATACCACAGTAGATATCACATCTTAAGACAGTTCAGAAACAAGAAAGGGCAGGGAAGGAAGAGCTTGCCTCACTTCTCAAATTAAACCATACAGCTGCTACATATAATATTAGTTTCTATTTCATTATGTGGTCAGTCTTGAAAATTCTAGGGAAAAGTGAATGAATTGTCAGAAAGCTCTGTACAACAAACTGGTTTAAGACCAATTCATGCTGCTTTTGCTTTTAAAAAATATTTTAGCTAACATGTTATTATATTTTGACTTAAACACTCCTTGAGGAATTTATCATGAGGAAAATAGAGCAGTGATAGTTTAGGCCCCTTAGCATAGAGGGCCAAAAACCAAATGAATTTGATCAGACTGTTCTCTCCTCCTACAGAGGAGAAAATGCCCCTAATCAAAGGGTGGTTGTTGAAGTAGGGATTCAGCTCTAAGCCAGAGTGACTTGAATATCTGTGTGCTATTTCCAGGTCAGAGTGCCAAGCAGATACACCAGAACTTTCTGGATTAAAAGAGAAAATATGTGTTTAAAGAGCTTGCCAGTTTCTTTAAAATTTTCTCTTTTTTTGGCTGGGATTTTTTGTTAGGATTGCATTAATTCTGTAGATTTGGGAAAAGTTGACTCGATATTGAGTCTTCCTAGCTACTAACATGCTATTTCTCTACCTTCACTTAAGGTCTTAATTTGTCAGCAACATTTATATTATTCAGTGTATAGGATTTATACTTATATACTGTTTATTAAACAGTATAAACAAATATAAATAGTATAAACAAATACTGTTTTACTCCTAAATGTTTCATGTATTTGTTGCCATGGTAAATGACATTGTTTTCCAATTGTTTATTGGTAGAATGTAAAAACACACTTGATTTTTTTGTATGCTGACCTTGTATCTTGGTTGTTACTAAATACCCTTATTAGTTCTAGAAGTTCTTTTGTAGATTTCCTTAGGATTTTCTGTGTATTTGATCAGGTCATCTACAAATAGTGACAGTTTAACTTCTTCCATCCTGATATGTAGACCTTTGCTTTGTGTGTGCCTATTTTCAGTAAAAGTGATAAGAGTATCCTTGACTTCTCTTAGTTTTAGGGGAATACATCAAGTCTTTCATCAAATATGATGTTGGCTGTAGGTGTTTCCTAGATGTCCTATAACTGGTTGAGAGCATTCCCTTCTATTCCTTGTCTCCTGCGAGTTTCTGTCATGAATGGGTATTAAATTTTATTAGGTGCTTTTCTAAATATAAGCTGATCCCTTGATTTTTCTTTTATATTCAGTAAATCAGTTATTTCTTTCAGCTTTCCTGAGATATAATTGACAAGTAACATTGTATAAGCTTATTGTCAATACAATGATTTCATACGTGTTTATATTATGAAACAATTACAAGTTAACATTTTCATCACCTCGCATAGTTACATTGTGTGTGTGCCCATGTAAGTTAAGAACTTTTAGGATCTTTGAAATATACAGTACAGTATTGTTAACTACAGAATTGTTAAATTCCAGTACAGTATAAATAAGCCCTGGGCATGTAATGTAACAGCATAGTGGCTGTTACATTACATGCCCAGGGCTTATTTATATTATACTGGAATTTATACCTTTTGACCCCCTTCATTCATTTTCTCAAGTCTCCATCCCTTGTCTCTGGCAACTACCAATCTTTTGTCTGTTACCACATATTAGTGTTTTTTTTTTGTTGTTGTTTTTTTAAAGATTCCACATGTGAGTGAGAATGTATAGTATTTGTCTTCTCAGACTTATTTCACTTAGCATAATGCCCTCAAGGTCAATTCACGTTGTCACAAATATCAAGATTTCTTTTTTATGGCTGAATGATACTCCAATTGTGTACATATACCACATCTTCTTGATCCATTCATCCATCAATGGACACTGAGGTTACTTCCAAGTCTTGACTATCGTAAATAATGTTGCATGGGGGTGCAGATGTCTTTTTGAGTTAGTATTTTCATTTTCTTTAGATAAATACCGAGAAGTGGAACTGCTAAATCATATGGTAGTTCTATTTTTAATGTTTTGAAGAACCTCCATACTGTTTTCTATCGTAACTGTGTCAATTTACATTCCTATCAATGGTGCCTGAGGGTTTTCTTCATAACCTTGCCAACACTCATCTCTTGTCTTTTTGGTGATAGCTGTTCTAACAGGTGTAAGATGACATTTCACTGTGGTTTTGATTTGCATTTTACTGATGATTAATGATGTTGGGTACCTTCTCATGGATGTGCTGGCCATCTGTATGTCTTTGGAAAAAATGTCTATTCAGATCCTCTCCATTTTTAATTAGAATATATATATATATATTCCTATAAAATTTGTTTTTTTAGAGCTGCACATGTAGCATATGGAGGTTCCCAGGCTAGGGGTCAAATTGGAACTATAGCCACTGGCCTATGCCACAGCCACAGCAATGTAGGATCTGAGCCGCATCTGCAATTTAAGACTACAGCTCACTGCAGTGCTGGGATATTTAACTTACTGAGCGAGGCTAGGGATTGAATCTGCATCCTCATGGACACTAGTCAGATTTGTTTCCACTGAGCCACGATGGGAACTCCCTAAGTTTTTCTTTTTAATATTTTTGCATATGATCCACTTATCATACATGTGATTTGCAAATATTTTCTATTTCAGAGGTTGGCTTTTCCTTGTGTTGATTTGCTATCCTATGCAGAAACTTTTTGGTTTGATGTGGTCCCTCTTGATATTTTCTTGTGTTGCCTTTGCTTTTGGTGTCAGGTTAAAAAAAAATAATAATCACCAAGACCATTGTCAAGGAACTTATTATCCATTGTGTTTTCTTCTAGGATTTTTATGTTTTTAGGCCTTATATTCAAGCCTTTACTCCATTTTGAGTTAATTTTGGGGCATGGGGTAAGATAGTGGGTTCAATTTCATTCTGTTGCATGTGGCTATCTAGTTTTCCTGGCACCATTAAAGAAACTGTCCTTTCCTCATTGTATATTTTTGGCTCCTTTATCAGAAATTGTCCATATATGCATTCATTTATTTATGGGATATTTGTTCTGTTCCATTGATCTGTGTATGTTTCTATGCTGGTACCTACTATTTTGATTGTTACAGCTAATATCATTTGAATTCAGAAAACAGGATATCCTGCTGCAGTACAGTGGGTTAATGATTTGGCTATCTCTGTAGTGTTGCGAGTTCAACCCAGGCCCAGCAGGGTGTTAAGGATGCCATATTGCCACAGCTGTGGTGTAGGTCACAGCTCCAGCTCAGATTCTGTCCCTGGCCTTGGAACTTATATATGCTGCAGGTGGGCCAGGAAAAAAAAAGAAAAAAAGAAAAAGAAAGGAAGCATGATATCTCCAGCATTGTTCTTTCTCAAGATTGCTTGGGCTATTTGGAGTATTTTTTGGATCCATACAAGTTTTAGGATTGTGTATTTTATTTCTGTGAAATAATGCCATTGGAATTTTGCTAGGGATTACATTGAATCTATAGGTTGCTTTGGGTAGTAGGAACATTTTAACAGTACTACTTTATCTCTTCATTTATTTTGTGCCGTCTTCAATTTCTTTCATCAATTTCTTAGTTTGCAGTAAACAAGTCTTTTACCTCCTTAGTTAAATTTAATCCTAGCTATTTTATTATTCTTGATGCAATTGTAAATAGGATTGGCTTCTTTTTTTTTTGCCTTTTTGTCATTTTATGGCCGCGGGTTTATGGCCGCACCCGCGGCATGTGGAGGTTCCCAGGCTAGGGGTCTACTTGGAGCTGTGGCCAATGGCCTGCGCCGCAGCCACAGCAACGCAGGATCCGAGCCGCGTCTGCAACCTACACCACAGCTCACGGCAACGCCGGACCGTTAACCCACTGAGCAAGGGCAGGGATCGAACCCGCAACCTCATGGTTCCTAGTCGGATTCGTTAACCACTGCGCCACGACGGGAACTCCAGGATTGGCTTCTTAATTTCTCTGATAAATTCTTGATTTCCTTGAAATTCAACCCAAAAAAAATTTTTTTTTTCTTTTTTCAAGGGCTGCCTCCGAGGCTTATGGAGGTTCACAGGCTAGAGGTCTAATCGGAGCTGTAGCCTCTGGCTTATGCCACAGCCACAGCAATGCGGGATCCTTAACCCACTGAGCGAGGCCAGGGATCGAACCCGCAACCACATGGTGCCTAGTCAGATTCGTTAGTCACTGAGCCATGACGGGAACTTCCAAACAATGTTTTTTGATATGCTTAATATCTTCCCTAGTAGATAACAGAATATATAGGGACAACTCTCAGGATTTCTGATTTTCCCATTGTGCCTTTCTTTCCGGGAACAAGAAAAATCTTCTCTTTTTTTCCCAGTGAATACACTGAAGCCTAGAGATGTTGCACATTGTCCTAGCTTTGTGGCAAGAACTTCAGCTCATAACTTTGGATATTCAGCTCATAACTTTGGATATTCAGCTCATAACTTTGGATATTCAAATGTTATCTTCACTACTAAAGACAGAATAGATATGTGAAACAACCCTTTCTGTGTATTTCAATAGTCCTTTCTCTTAAATTAAAAGCATCTTGGTCAACTATTTATTCACGGTAAAAATCAAACTAAACTAATAGGATATCCACAAATTTATTCCTTTGATACCTCTGGGATGTTCTCTGAGAAGATGTTACAAAAGCATCAGAAAGAATGCAGGCAGTATCGCATAACTTCACAGATTTTGTATAATGGGCCATAGTTAAGAACAGGTGCCTAAATCAGGTGATGGCTAGATGTAGTCAAGTGAACTTTATTTGCATTAAGTATTAACTGCACAGAAAAAAATTATGAAAATTCAGCCTTGTCTATGAGAATTGGCTTTTTCTCAATAATCAGGTTTTAAAAATTATCTACTTGCTCTTTATTTTACATAGCAACTGGAAAATATATTAGTCTATTTAGGAGCACTTCATCCTCATGCTAAAATAAAAAGAAAAGGAAAATTGCCAATGTATTTTATAGTTATTAATTTCCAATCATTAATTTCCAATTAAATATTAGGTGTTTCCTACAACAGTAAAATCTGAGGCTCATAATACAGCTGTTATTATTTGTGAATTGATTACAACTTGAAAAGATGTTGGAATGCCACAAAGAGTTCTGGGACGTGAGTCAATTTTATTTCTGAGGGAGGTAGGTATGAACGATGTATTGTTACTTCATTTAATGCTCATGGACAACTTGCAGGGTTGTCATGATCCTATTTAACTATTGTGAAACCTGGGTCAAAGAGATTAGGTAACTTGTTTTAGGTCACACAGCCAATAAATGTTAGAGCTTAAATCCGCCCCAAAGCTGTTTATCGCCAAAGACCTTTATACCCCCAAAGCATCCTGACCCTCAGCACTAGGTTCCATTATATAGTTTTGACTTTTAAAGATTTTTGGCCATGATCCCTAGAAAGGGTTGTGCTTTATTTTACAGTTCAGTGTACACATCCATACAGCCACATAATAGAAATAAAAGCTTTACAGTTCTTTTATTGACTGTGATGCCACGATATCTGACATTTTCTATTCTATATTTTCAAAAAATAGTTGTGACTCACTGATTTGATGTAATGACCCATTAGTAGGTCTATATCTATATTTTGAAAGCTCCTGATCTGAATGCCCTCTTTAGACATCGTGCAGTCTTCAATTATAAAAAGTACCTATGTTGTATTTAACTATCATATCAAAACTGTGTGGATTAGTTACTAGAGGTCACCCTGACTTAATAATGTCCAATTTTTTTTTTCTCTCCTCTGGTCCTTGAATGCACTAATGAGAACTTTATTTTCAGAAAAGCTGATGATATAATATGCCTTTATCACTGACATCAAATTTGACATAATTTAAGAAGGTGTATGTAAGCAGGAGGAAACACATTAGCGCCAGCTCAGTCTTGGGAGTATTGGTCTGTGAGTTTGAGAGCCTTCAGTTTTGTGTCCAAGATAGTGTCTTTCTTTTTGTGAAAACACTTGAGAGTATCAAATACGACCAGGGTACCAAGAATTTGAGTCCAGCTCAAAGGCGTTACTGTGTTCAAACCTAAGACTGTTTCCTCCAGCCTTTCTCTTACCTACCCTCTCTGTCCCATGTTCTAGTTCCATCTCCGTGTCCACGAGGTCGAAGCTGTACCCCCACCAAGGATTGAAGAGATGACACCTGAGCTGACAGGGACTAGAATTGATTTCTTCCCTGACAGTTTCTCTACTTTAACCCATGTGGCATAATCCTCACTGTACATTTTATAAAGATACTAAGGTTAGCATAGTTTCAACATATGGGTATACTTAAATGTAAATAACCACTTTGGCCAAGAAAGGACTTTCAATACTCTCAAACAAGTAACTGATTCTTGCTGTAAAATCATACTTTTGTGTGTATTAAAGTTTTTTTTTCAGTGAGCATCTAATTCCTAGAGCTCTACCTAAATGTTTTATTTTGGTTTTAACCAATACTTTCTAATAAGAGTAGGTCTTTCTCTGAATAGCTAGTGAAATATCAACATGGAGGACCAGTTTTATAAATGTCCCTGGGTTGAAAAAATACATATTTATTTTGCATGGATAAACTAAGCATATAGAAACTACAGCCAGCAAAATTATTTCACTAATTCAATAGTTTATTTGGTGTCAAGGCTGAGTTGTAAGTCATTTCATTAGTCATTTTAAAAGAAACTGTTCTAGAAAACATTATCAGTTGTGCCACTAGAATTGAAGAGGGAGTTAACTCTTAATTTATTGAAGCACTTACAATTTTTTTTGTAATGTCCACTTAGGTACAAAACTTTTGTAAGAAAGATAACACTTTTATTGCATTATATAATTTCATAATTTCATATTTTACAGGAGTCAATGCAAATTCATAAGAATAATATACATGATGCAACCATTAAAAGATTTAAAACAAAACTAGAATTTAACAGGCAAAATACTTAATATGGCTTTTAAGAAAAGTAATTAATTATTTAGAAATGATTTGTTATTGCCCCATTCTAGTCATTCCTCATCCAGTGAACATAAAATTAGGATTTCCATTTAAAATGATACATGTTATCTAAGCTAATAGTTACATATTTTTAGCATGTAGTATGCAATAATTTCATAGGCTTTCTTAAATATACATATGTACATATATATAGATATACAGTACACAGTTGTTTTAATACCCCTGAACATCTTGAGTAAAACTATTAAAATTTTTCTATTATAAAACTACTTTAAAAGTGGGTATAACTTCTTGGTATTGCAGTTCAATCCTACGGAATTGAAAAAAAAAATGGTTATAAATACATTCTTTACAAAAAACTTGAATAGTGGTCCCGCACTCATACTTTATATTACAGTGAAAACACTTGATTCGTTTAAAGGTATTTTACATCTTGTTGTCCTTGGTTTCTGTGTGAAATGTACAGATGTTAAGAGTGAGAATATTGTAGGCAGGCCTATTTGTTAGGTTTTTCTACTTGTTCGTTTTTGCGTAAGTTCCAAATCTCTTCTTTTGAGTTGTTGTTGATTTCTATTTGCCTTGTATTACTGCTGCTGCTGCTTCTTTTGGTGTTCTGGGAACACTGGGTGACTTTACTTCTAGGAACAGGAAGAAAAGATTTAACTTTTGAAACACCCAACTCAGTCTTTGATTTACTGTTGCTGCATTCAGGTATTTGATGGCTGCTGAGAGGACTGACCTCCTGAAAGAAAGGGAAACAAAACAGCCTGTCACATTAGGTATTGTTACCAACTTCTATGATCAGCCTTAACTTCCTCCTCGCCTCCCCTGAATAAGCAGGTAAGAATTTCTCCCTTAACAACTGCTCGTGAAAAAATGAACAAAAGACAGTGGAGGGAAAAGGCTGAACTTCCCATAGACCCACTGATTTTCACAAGGTCCTTTGTAGTGTCACACAAGTGCTAGATATAGGAATCTGTCAATCAAGTGCCAGAATCTGGGGTCTCTTCACCACCAGGAGCTGCATGGAATCCTAAGGAAGTCACACCGGACTAGTCCAAGCAAGTTCTACAAATCAACTATCATATTAGGTGAGTCACTTAACTCTTCTACCTTTAGATCTACTTGGCCTGTTACTCAACCAATATTCTGAATGTTTACAAGATGAGCACTGTTTTAGGTGTCTGGCCTATAGCAGACAACACAGAAGGCACCATCCTTGCTCTAGCGGACCTTCTGTCCTGTGAATTAAAGATTCCTGCATAGCAATTCGAAGACTTTCCATTCTGGGAAACCGCATGCTTTCATTTTTCTAGTGTTTCTGAGCTAATTACCTGGTCCAGGTCTCTCATTCTGCCCCTGAGGAAACAGAGGTGAACAGGTAAGATGACTTGCCCACAGTGAGAGGGATGATGCTGGGATAAGACCTTTCACTTACAATGTATTCCTGGACTTCGTGTTAAATTCTGCACCCCAGCAAACATGAAGTGAGGCCAACCCAGTGAGCTGCTCCAAATGCCTCTAAAGTAGTTAATACTGATCATGTTCCCTATTTTTAAATAATAATGCAACCAAAACAGCAATGTAACCATTAAATGAAATAAAAAGAAGACTTCAACAGGCAAAATACTCTCTATGGCTTTTAATGGACAGTAAGTCTGTGGCCTCTGCTGGCAGTTGAAAAACTGTACTGGCTGTCTCCTTAAATCTGTAAAATGGGACTAAGCCATGGGCCCAGTTAGCCAATCCCAACTTGTAATTTGGTTTAAAATACCATCAGACACGGCATGCTATAACAACAACTTCCTGGTACACAGAATCTAAGAGGAGGGGAGGTAGACCGAGCTATAGATAACTTTGCCATGACCTCCCACTGGAAATCCACAGGAGTTGTACAGCTAAGGCCAAGATGGAGGAAAGGTGAGACACAGGGTGTTCTTTGCTCCTCACCCTTTTGCATCATGGTTCAAGGTGAGTGTATCCTGATGGTCTGCGGTAGGAACTGCCTATATGAAATGATGTATCAAGGGGCTTCCACAACAGCTAAAAATCTAATTTGGTCTTAAGTCTGGGTGTAGACATGTGGCCTGAGCCAGTCCTTGGAGAAGTGAGGAGCACATGGAGAATCACTTGGGCTTTGGGAGGGTCACAGCCATTCAAAGGTGAGAATATAAGGTTTCCTGGGCTAAATCCCAAAAGTTCCCTTTATTAAACAGACAGGGATACTCTCCACACTGTGCATACAAAGCTCAAAAAACATCACCCCTAAAAAGTTTTAATTGTTTAGCCTTAAAGAAATATTGTCAGATCAGAACAATTCACTCAATACTGAGCATCCAGGGGAAGATAAGAGGATATTATAGGCACCAAGGATAAGGAAAAAAAAGGGAGGAAGTCATTATGCAACCAAAGATGAGAACTTCTGCTTTAGGGGGTTCAATCTGCATTTTCATAAGAAAACATTTATTAGTATTTGCTCTATTGATGATTTAAATGTGTAATTTATATATACCTTTTTTTTTTTTTTTAATGTAGAAAGCTGGCTAACATACTACTTAATTAATAGACCCCTCTCTGGGCACTCAGGAGAAAGTGATTTCAGCTAACACAGAAAGCCCTGACTTTTAAAGGGAATTACTTCCTGATAACAGAAGAAACGGCATCTAACCAAGAAAGGCTGAGTTTATCAGAAGGATAGAAAAGATAGGAGCCTGCGACGCTTCTTAGGAAGCTCCTGAGTGCCAAATGAGTATTAGTTCGCCCTCTGCTGGCAGGTTCTCAGAAAAACATCTATTCCCCAAAGGCTGGTCCTCAGAATGCGTTGAGTGAGCAAAGAATAGGCAGTAGCTTATTGTAATACCCACCTCAAACCACACTTTCAAACAACTCCATGGTTCTTTTTCAAGAGCCCAGCAAGCATAAAAAGCCCCTTTTTAAAACAAAGTTGTTCAGAGCTTATCCTACTATCAGTAATATTTTTCATGGACAGTACCTTATTGTCACAACCCAATACGGTCATGTGGCAGAGAAAGAGGTATAAAACTGTCTCCACCAGACATTACACAACAGCAGCCAGTCACTATGAGTCAACATTTTTACAGGAAAGTGACTGGGCCCCCTGGACAAAGAGTGGCTCATTGTGCCCTTCCCAAGGACTGTTCCACAAGGAATTCTAAAGAGGGGTCCTGGAGGCCCAAGAAATGTGTTGTGAATCACAGCTCAGAGACAGCTCCGGAAAAAATACTTTCTGGCTGGAATTCACAGTACGGACCCCAGGTCACCTCCTTAGTCATCCTTCATGCTCTCCAAATTATGCTTCTGCTGTGCTTCTAAACTGTTCCCAACGGGGGTGGGGCAAGCAGACATAATACAGAATGAGCCAGAGCGGTCATGTTCTTCCTCACAGATCATCAGGTTATGTATTTTTGATTTAGGACCACCGCCTTGCCACTACTCCTCCCGACACACAGAGCTCCCCATGTAACTAATCAGGACTGAAACTAATGAAGCAGTGAGAGTAGAGGCGGTGGGGACCAGGGCTGGCCAGTGATCAGACAAAGATTAATAATTTAAAGTCTCACCATGCTCACTTGATAATCCTGCTCTCTGCACCCTCCCTCCCCCAACAGGTCTGTGTCAGCTGCCGTGGAGTGGATGAGAACAGGATGTGAACCACCATCGACAACGCTTGGTGAGCAAAGCACAGGTTACCACGTGCCTCTTAGAAAATGAGCATCCTGGGAGTTCCCTTTGTGGCTCAGCAGAAACAAATCTGACTAGTATACATGAGGATATGCGTTCCATCTCTGGCCTCACTCAGTGGGTTAAGGATCCGGTGTTGCTGGGAGCTGTGGTGTAGCAGATGTGGCTCAGATCCTGCGTTGCTGTGGCTGTGGCGTAGGTTGGAAACTGTACCTCTGATTTGACCCCTAGCCTTGAACCTTCCATATGCTGCGGGTGTGGCCCTAAAAAAGAAAAACAGCAACAAAAATGTGCATCCTCACAAAATCACTGCTGGATAAGAGGTAGTTTTATCGTTTCTGTTCACCCAGAAGTACCATGTTGGGCCATCCCTCTCTTGGGATTTATTTAATCAACCCTATAAGTTATTTCAAGAGGTTAATCCTTGAAATCCTGTCTCTCTGATGTTCTGAGTTGTTTTTAAAGCAAAGTATCTCACTGAAACACAGTGCATGATATGGCAATTTAAAGTGAACTAGAAGTGAAATTTTTAAATTTCAGTTTTCCAAAATGGTTCTCAAATGAAAATCAATCTTTCATTTTAAAATAGCAGAGGACAGAAGTTACATTAGTTTTAGTTTTGGTGTAAACTAATGAAAACAAATGGGAAAGAAACACCCAAAATTTTGGAATCAAATTTTTTTAAGCATTAAATAGAAGGAAAAAGTAATGCTTTTCTGTGTGATTATTTCAAGCTATTATCCAAAGAGCAATCTTCCTAAACTTGATTTCCTAATGAACACTTCTACCTTTATCCTGTTTATTTCCCAGTTAGGGTTTTTAAAGTAAATTCGTGATGCATATTGAGAGATTGGTGAAGTCAATTCCACAGCAATCTTTTATCCCATTTTGGAGGGAGAAGGGACACTTACCTTTTGTGACACTGGCATTCTTGGATTATTAACAGTTGCTGAAAATGCAGGATTATTTCCTGAACTATCAAACCTCCTTAAATCATCCCTGGAATCAGCAATCTGGAAAACAGACAATGGACCATGTTTTCAGTTGCACCGTGACACACTCAAGGCAAGACCTAAAGTCACTGTGGAAAACCCACATCAGAAGTGTGAGCCTTTCTTATTGTCAGCAGCTCTACACAACAGACCCCCAGGTCCTATAATACTCATATAAAGGCTTTAAGCCTTGATATGAAACTTATTAGCAAATGCATGAAAAACAGTCTCTAAGGAAAAAGTCTTTTAAAAAGTCAGAAGATGACAACCAGACGAGCCCTATTAAAAAAAAAATCACTTGGCAAAAAATGAAAGGATATAAAATTTGCAAGATTTTCACTGTGACCTTATTTTTCCAGTGGTTAAGTATTTCGACTCGTTTCCGGCAAGGCTAAATAAGCTATTCAATTCTACTTTGTCCAGAGATTTTGTTTGTCCAAATACAACAGGTGAGTCTCTGGTTGGAAAGTATCCAGGTTATAACTTCCTCCTTTATATTCTCTTTGAAGAAAAAAGGCATTTATCAAGGAAGTTACGTCAAATTTGCTGCAGCTATCACAAGTACCAAAACAGGTTGAACTGGATGCTGCTAATGTTTTGAGATTCTGGGTCACCAATTTCCATATTTGGATCTCAAATTTCACAGCTTAAGGACTATGACTAAACAAATTACACAGGCCCCTCATTTACGGCTGCTGTAACGTTCTCTTACTGATTGGTGACTGAAGGGTCCCAGTGAGGAAACCAAAAAGGAAAGGGGTGTGTTGGTATAATCTGTGGTAACACAATTAACATATCAGAGTTTTCAGAGAAGCTATGCTAAACCGAGCTCCCTTATTGGATAAATGGTATTTTGGAAGAAAGGGCTTTTAGGCAAGGCAATGGATATTTTGATTTGGAGCATTAACTGTATATACTATGGGATAAGGAATTTCTGTTGGGATGAGCTATGATGTGACACTAGGAGGTGCAGCTGTGCAGAGCTGGTCAATGTCCTTCCCCACATGACCTGCTTACCTTGCTTATATCAGACTCCGATTTACTGGAGCACATGCTCTGAAGTTCCTTGACCAGGTCTGCTTCATCATCCGAACCCAGAGAGAGTCTTTGATCCAAATTCAATGTCAATGATAGCTCATTCTCTAGAGACCTACCACAAAGTTCAGAAAAGAGTTTTTTGAACTGAGAGTAACAGTCCAATTTCCAGTAGGGAAACCTAGACACCACACCTTGTGGAGGGTGGGGGAAAAAAGTTTTTAACCGTCTTTAAAGGCACTCATGAGTGTCCTTTAATGCAACAGCCTACTGCCATTCAATTTTGGTAATTCCTACTCAAAATTCTCAATAGGATAAATCTTATCACATAAAGAAATCCATTTTGACTTACAACATTCCATTCCTCTTACTCTTCCATTGTCTTCTCTGTCTCCAAGGGTTAAAGCTAAGATAAAACAGTCTGGTGCAGGGGGAAGTGTGGTATGGAAGTAAATATGAATTTATCACTTCTTAGCAATGAGACCATGGGGCAGATTTTCTTTTTGTCCTCAACACCTCTCAGTTCTCAGTTCCCGGGTTCCCTTCTCTGCAGCGAATTCCTCACATCTACATCATAAAGTTATTATAAAAACTGTATGGGACTTTTTTTTTTCCTTCTTTTTTTCTTTTTAGGGCTGTACCTGTGGCATATGTTAGTTCCCAGGCCAGAGGTTGAATCAGAGCTGCAGCTGTTGGCCTACACTGCAGCCATGCCAGATCCTTAACCCACTTAGCAAGGCCAGGGATTGAACTCATCTTCACGGCTACTAGTCAGGTTCATTACCCACTGAGCCACAAGGGGAACTCCCATAGGGGCTACTGAATACAACAGATCTTAGCAGTGGGGCTGGCCGAAAAAAGCCTGTGATGCAGATTCCTTGCCGATTCTCTCTCCTCCCCTTCCCCCTTCCTTAATTCTGTGAACCAGGGCACAGAGTCCTAAATGGTATCTGCCAGTGACCGGGCACACAATTTACTGGGCTACACTGGGGACATATTTATAAACTATAAAAGCATATTTATTCTATGATATAATTCTTTATTTCAGCTTAGGAATTTGGAGTTAAAATCAACAATTCCCTAGAGCAGCGTAAGAAGACAAGTCGTGCTATGTTTCTGTAAATCTATCATTTAAAAAAATCAGTCATCCAAAGCCTGTTTAAAAGTTCACAAATGCAGGATTTTACCATATCTTTCTCAAATGCATTAATAATTATCAAATGTGGTACAAAATGAAGCCAATGATATTTCTGACCATTTAACAAACTAAAAGCAAAATAGGCTTTCTATTAATATTAAGCTTAAGAAACTTTTAGATTTCATTCATTCACTAGATTATAGTCTAGCATTTAAATGACCTCTATCGCTTTTTTAAAAACAACAACAGCATAGTTGCACAAACTAATCATGAGAATGTGTATTATTTGTTATGAGTTAAATCTGAAAGGGAAACTTACTTTTGTTTTGACAGGGAAGCATTCCTGTTACAATTTAGCTGTAATACAGTCTTATTTTTGATACCTGTTTAGAGAAAAAAGAAGTAATCATTTCAAAAGAATGTCCCTGCACATCTTGAAGAAAGAAGGCTGTGGCCTCTGCTGTACTTTCATGTAGTTTCTGGATTAAATCAGTCCTGAGACACTGTGGAAGGTCAAGGAATGACCAATGACCTCATGTAAACTTATGACTGAAGTCAGTACAGCTACCACCACCTGAGGCTCAATTCAGAAAGCCTCAGCTCTGCTTTCATCAATGGATCCTATTCTCACAGTCAAGTGTCCAAGTCCTTAGGCCTTTGTTCTCAAAGTACCTAAAAGGGATTGTTAATATCTGCCTTTTGATGATGCTTATTTCCCTTTCTCTACCTTTGTCTTCCAAGGTTACTGATTATATAGATAAAGCACAGGTTTTGATGTGTGAGCCCCAGAATGTATGACAGTGCAGGTGGCCTTAGTAGTGCTGGGATTTAACTTTTAATTGCTTTGCATTGTACAGAAAACAAAGTCAGAACATTAAAAACAAATACTGCATTTCACACCAATGTTTTTCAAACTGCAGATTTCAACCCACTTTAAAAAAAAAAACAGAATAGGAAATAAGACATTCAGTGCTACAGTAAATATTCAATTTATATCAGTTACAGATACACGCAAATACATTAATTTATATGTACTGGTCATGCTTTCAAATATGTTTCTCACTGTGGGTTATGGGCAAAACATTTGAGAAACACTAAGCCATTTCAGACTCAAAATGTCTTTTTTATAATACACACTAAAGACTTCTGGGGGAGTCTTTGCTCTACTGATTTTCTGTTCTACTGCTGAAATCTAATGACTATTGCCTAAATCAAAGACACTAACTTTAGGAAGTAAACGCAAGCTTTTGAGATCAGATGCATCCTGTTATAAATACATAACACTTATCTTTACAGTGAGAGTTTATCTTTTTTCAGTGACTCTCCATTGGATCATTTTAAAAAGTGGTCATTATTATCATTTACTTGGGGTGATTATAAAACACTGGCATGTACTGATGTGGTTAAAAACCATATTGTTTCTATGAAAAACAATAAAGCTTAAATATGAAAAAATATTAACAACTTTTTTGTCTTAAAAAATATAAGCTTTGGGGGAGTTCCTGTTGTGACTCAGTGATAACAAACCCAACTAGGATTCGTAAGGATGTGGGTTCAATCCCTGGCTTGACTCAGTGGGTTAAGGATCTGGCTTTGCCGTGAGCTGGGGTATAGGGTGCAGACATGGCTTGGATCCTATGTTGCTGTGATGTGTAGGCCAGCGGCTGTAGCTCTGATCTGACCCTCTAGGTTGGGAACCTCTCCATTATGCTGTGGGTGCAGCGCTAAAAAGCAAAATTGTGGGCATCATGTATCCTTTTATTTAGCAATCTTACTGCTATAAAGTTGCCACAAAATTACATAAAAAAGAATATCGTGGGATACAAGGGGGCTCCTGAAGGCCTAATCAGAAAACTACAATGCATAAGAGGCTGGATAATCTTTTCATTCTTACTCAAATATGATCTCCTTTAGGGAGGACATTTATAATTTGATGACTGCTGATTATCACACAACTATCAAAGCCAAATGGAATAGTCTAACATCAGAGATAGGTACGTTATGCCCTCTTTGTTGTTAGAATGAAAACTTACACATTTCTTTTGTATATGTGACATCCCATAATACAGAATGTGTTTAATAATTAGAATATAAACTATGAGGATAGTGATTTTCACCTGTTTTCACAGCTCTATTTCCAGTGCTTTGAAAAAAAACTTGGTATGTGTACATCTCACATATGAAAAAAGCATGTAAAATTGACTTACTTGTAAGGACCTTAAACTGGTATCAATTATATCTATAAGCCATACTTCTAAAAACTTTTAAGGTTGGTTTAAGAATGTACTTTGGCATGTTTCTGTCCTTTTATGGGTCTATTTTTATTACATAAATACAATTGTGTAGAGCCCAAGAAAATCAAATTAATAAAAATCAGATCATTAACACAAAGATAAATTTAAGTTGAGGATTCTAGTATGAAAGATTATTTTCAGGTAAGGGGCTCTCAAATATTTTTGGAACATACCTACCATGTACTTTATTCCATGAAAATATGTACTGAAATACTCAGGATGTTGTTTAGTTGAATGCACAGTAATAAAAAATAAAAGCACATTTGCATTCAGAACCCACCATGTGGGTGCCTACATCTGTGTAGGTGACATGCTTGCCCCCCCTTACCTTCTTCAATCAGGTCTGGCTTGTTCCAGGTGGGTGAAGAGAAACGGCCAGACTTCTTGCGAGGACTGGTGCTCACCTTTCTCCAGGCGCCACTGTCTTTCTTCTTGCTACAACTGCTGTAACTTGAAACTAAGGATAAAGGGAAACTTCCCCCTTTGAAATCAGCTGTATGTTGGTCTAGCTCTGAAACAACATAAACCACGTTTTGCCAAAAGGATAGCACCAATAATGCAGTTTCATAGAGTCAAGCAAAAATCCAACCTTTCCAGTGCTCAAAGAAATAGCCTCTTCAAAATCATAGGCCTGCAATAACCAAGCAGGGGTTTTGTCAACCAGCAAACTTTGCTCTGAAGTCTGGTATTTAAACATGAACCAGTAATTTAAAAAGAGAGTTCATTTTAGAGCAGTGTTGTGAAACATCCATTGCACGGAGGTAATTTTGCTCATTACAAAGAGAGAAAATAGAACTCCCTAAAAAAAACCAAATTCAAACCAGCATTACATAAGAGTATGACTTCCTCTCCTCCCAGCAAGAACCCACATACCTGCTCTCTGGAGGGGACAGCCATGTAGAACAGCTTTATTAAGCAAGATGCTGAGAGCAGCTCTAACCACAGCCTGCTGCCCTTGGCTAGGGTTTCTAGTTGTTTGCCCAAGGCTGGGTTGTCTTTTCACGGAGGCTCTTGACAATATTGCTTCTTGAACTCTGGGTGCAATCACAGCATTCCACAGCTTAGACATCCACCTGGAGAGAGAGGGTTTACACTTGGGACCAGGCCTCTCATGAATCACACCCAACCCTACAGGGGTCTGGTTTGAAGACCATGAAACAACACCTACGTGTTTCTATGGATACTCTACCTACCTTTCCCAGATAGTTTTGGAATAAGTGAGGTTATCCAATACTCAAGTAGTCTGACTTTGTCTTAAAGATTTAATGTATTTTGGAGTTCCCTGGTGGATCAGATTAAGGATCCAGTGTTGTCACTGCTATGGCACAGGTTCAATCCCTGGCCCAGGACCTTCTGCATGCTGTAGCGCGGCCAAAAAACGATAATGTATTTCAAATGAAACTGTTTACATGTCTCATTTCTTTTCCTTTATAAGATCCTGGAGAATAGGAATCAATGCTTAAGTATTTGTTGAGTAAATTGAGTGCACAAATATACAGAAAGGGAAAAGTACATGGGAAACTTTACAGACTGAAGAAATGTGGAAAAAGGGTTTCCTGAAAGTCTATAGCTTAAATTTGCCATTTTCCTTAAAAAGACATTTTAATATTTCTTCAATTGTGATTTATTTTATAATCACTGGCAAATTAAATCTTCCTTCCCCAAGACTGGAGCTCAATGTCTAACTGTGGAGGGTGAGCCCAGAGGAGAGGGGGTGGGGTCAACCAGCCACCGCCTCAGGTGGACTCTGCATCAATAGCTGTAGTTGTGGGACTTTAGCCCAAACTTGTAACACTCAATGCCAATTCAAATTTCTTCAAGAAAGATTGTACTTTGTTGCAGCATTAAGAAACAGTTAATGCAGGAGTTCCTTTGTGGCTCAGTGGGTTAAGGATCAGGCATTGTCACTGCTGCAGGCTCGGGTTGCTGCTGTGGCATGGGTTCTTTCCCTGGCCTAGGAACTTCCACATGCTGTGGGTGCGACCACAAAAAAATAGGAAAGTTTTCAAAGTTATTAGATATTGGCATAAGTCTTTCAAGATCGTTAAAACTATCACCCAGGTATCAAGCATCTATTATCAGCTTCCTTGCTCATGCCTAATAATAGGTAACTCGGGGAAAAAAGGACACAGTTATTCCTAAATGTGCTAGAGGAGTAAAGACAATATAAGCTTTGGCTAAAAAAAAAAATAAAAATTTTAAAGGCAGTTCCCTAATATGGCTGCAGGGAGATAACCCTCCATGGCACTTATGCACCTTTTGTGTCAGCTGTCCTTGTGGACTATCTTTTCAAGGATGTTAATACGGCAAACAGACTTGGAAAACAGAGACAATGCCTTCTCCTGGAGCAGAGGGCAGATTTGTTTCCTGACCAGGATAATGAAAGTAATGTTTCCTTCCAGGGCAAAGGGTGTACATATTAGCCAGCATCTCCTTTTAGAAAACTGGGTGATTCCATGTAGCTCCTCAGCTTTGATGCAAAGCCAGCATCCACGTTGGCCACTATGCATCACCCTATTGGACATGAGGAGCTGGGGGACCAAGAGAAAATATGCAGCTGCCATGAGTGATGACTTGCTGGCTCTGACTCAGCATCCTGAACACAGCAGATAACTTGTCAGCCTGCAAATAGGGTAAAAATCTCAGGGCCTCTGGTTCTTGACAATGACTGTTGCAAACAGGAAAGGCCAAAATCGGCTCCTAAGAATCTTGAGACTCTGGATATAAAAGAGGCTTAAAGTTAATCATGGTACTGATTTTTAAAAAAGAGTAATTATATGAATAAATGCGTTTTGGCTTTTTAACAAGAACATGCTGCGTAGTTTTTTAATATAGCACTTCCTTTTCTCCCAATTAGCTGTTATTAAATTGATAGTTTGTCTTACAATAGAGAAGACATATTATTTGCATCCTCTGCTTTCCAAAATGGATTTCTGCCCAGGATTCCAGAAAGCACAGAATCAAATCTAATAGCTAATCACAGAACCCTGACTAAGTAAGCTGGATGGTGACAAATTTTTTCCTCTTTTCAATTTCCTTCTGTTTTCTTTTTCATTAACCTTATTCTCTGAATGTCTGTTCTCATAAGCTGCTACAAAGGAAAATAATAAGTACATAAGTCTCTAATAAAAGAGGAAAATTTTCAATTCATCAGTAGAATATAAGTTTGTTTGTTTTTTGCTTATAGGACACTTGACTGAATTTCTTGTGTGGGTCTTCCCTAGAGACAGTGTATAGCAAGTCATGCATGACTCTGATGAGAGTTTTGTAAACAGAGGGAAACTGTTATCTATCCAGTCTTGGCAAAAATAGTTTCCTTAGGAGCTACCCAGCAGACAGGTCATGGTTGTCCTCGGACAGGAGCACAGGGCTCTGGCTTTCCGTGCTGATGCCAGGAGGTGGCACAGGTGGCCCCTTCAGACTTCTCACTCCCAACATCCCCAAATGGCCTGGACTCTACTTTAAATAGGCAAAGAAGGAGAAATAACACTTACTTCACTGTCTCTTGGGCATGCCCTGGGATTACAGGACAAGACAGGAAATACTTTGGCCCGAGAAGTGCTTCCGGCGTGCCCAAGCGGGCCAGGCACGAGTTGAGCTGGCGCCAGACAGCCAGGGCCCAGTCCACCGTCTTGCACATGGGATCGCAGGGAGAGGGCATCTGACCTCTGAACTAGAGAGATGGGGAGAGGGAAGACAGGGGCTTGGTTTAGAACAGTGCTGCTTTTTCTTCTGTTTCTAATAGTGCAACGTTAAAACTCTAAATATTTAAAACCATAAAACAAAACTGTAGCCGAATCTGATTTTACCTTCTGCTGGGGGTGGTTGAAGGAGGGATGGGTAATAATACACTCTATTGTGTGTGTTAGCATGAGACACAGATACAGATCCCTAGCTTATTACATGAAAGGAAAGGATTCGGAAGTTACAGTGCAGTAAGACACCTTGGATGAATTTTTAAACATCAATTCTGGAAGAAATCTCTTCACAGGTACATAGAGTACCTCATGGGGTCTTGCAAATCGTAAGTGTTCAAAAAAGAATTTTGAATAAATAAAAGTGCAATTAAGTATTTTAATATTTTGGCTAAGGGATAAGATGGGATATCTGGATCTGTGGCATGTTCACCTTGTATTACTTCTAATTTTCCTGGAAGGAACAGCTCAGCTAAAAGGCTCACTTCGTCAAAAAATATACAGTTCTACTGGCATAGAGAGATTTGTTTTCAACTGTTAAAAAGTGCAAATTTTAAGTTACACTGTGTAACACACATAGTTTAACAGGAGCAATTCTTTTTAGAATTCTATTTTATAAAAGAGTCCCTTTTTGGTAGTCCAGAGGATTCAAAAAAAGATAAAGATTTATTTACTATGGGGGGAAATCGCTCTCAAATATTTAGAAGTCAGATGTAGCAATTAACTCTGTATTTTATAAGAAAGATTCATGAAAATCACCACTTTACCAAGTAATTATGGTATTAAGACCGAGGATGATATGTGAATATTTGTATGTCCTTCATGAACGGACACAATTTGGCCCAAAAAAATGAAACAGTGGTTCAGTGATCTTAGCAGCCCTGTTAAAGTGATATCACTATGTTACATGAGACTTTGGGAGCTGTTATTGTAATTTCCCTTTCCTTCAAAAGAGGAACAATCATATATCTCTCAATTGCTCTGATATTCTTTTAGCAAGAATCATGAGATGACCAGCTACGATTAGTTGAATATTAACTGAACTTATATTACTATTCAGTTTTCTACTAAAAAAGTATAATTTTTATTAAATACTAGAAGCCTGGTGTTTTGTCCTAAAAAGGTCTGTTTACTTATTTCCCTATAAGGAACTAGAAGAAGAAGCTGTAATCACCTGTCAGTGTGTTTCTAAGTGCCCCCAAAGATTTGGTTCCAATTCTGCAGGCACACGATTTCTGATGTTTCATAGGACTCACTCATGCCCACTACATACCTTCCCCAGGAATCCGTTTTTACTAACCTACCTGATGTGATTCCCGGTAACTGAAAGGCGTTACCCTTTCCCCCTTTCTGTTCTTCTCAACGCACCCCACTTGCCCATTCTCAGACAATGGAGGAAAGCGCAGAGCTTGAACCTTGGAACTTTCCTTTCAAAATAAGTAAAATCAATCCTTTTCAAACTGTGTTTACCAGAGAGCCAGAGAAGAGGAAGGGGGAGTACATTTTACTAGAAATAGTGCTGTATCTACAGAATGAAACTGGTTAACTGGTACCTTTCGATGCAAATTCATGACACATTTCATGTTTCATGTTCTTCTCTTGGGTAAACCAGGGGCTTTGATGTGTCAGTGTAGGACCCCCTTGATAAAAAACAAAATGCACCATTCTGGTGATAGTGGGGGAGGCTATTCATATTTGGGGAGAAGGGTTTATGGAAAATCTTTGTATCTTCCTTTCAATTTTATTGTAAACTTAAAAATGCTTTAAAAGTAATAAAGTTTTTAAGAAAAAAACTGGTTTTTTTGCAATTATTTAGGTAAATATTTCGGCAATAAAATTTAATATTAAAAGTGATGAAGTCTGGAGTTCCTGTCCTGGCTCAATGGTAACGAATCTGACTAGCATCCATGAGGACACAGGTTCAATCCCTGGCCTTGCTCGGTGGGTTAAGGATCCAGCATTGCCACGAGCTGTAGTGCAGGTCACAGACCCAGCTCGGATCCTGCGTTGCTATGGCTGCGGCATAGGCCAGCAGGTACAGCTCCGATTCGACCCCTAGCCTGGGAACCTCCATATGCTGCAAGTGCAGTCCTAAAACGCAAAAAAAAAAAAAAAAAAAAAAAAAAAAAGTGATGAAGTTAATGGAAGTCTCAGCAATTTGAAAAGTTACAGACCTATGACTATCTTTACTGCACCTTTCTTCCTACTGGTTGAGGGAATATAATAGATGTGGTTTGGTCAAAAGCATATATTTATGGCCAGACAACTGACTTCAGAATAGCTTGGCGCAAAGGATGTATGATTAAATTAGGGATTTCAGATATGAATTCAAATCACCAGTAGCAGAGTTCCCATTGTGGCTCAGCAGAAAAGAATCTGACTAGTATCCGTGAGGACGCAGGTTCAATCACTGGCCTCGCTTAGTGGGTTGAGGATCTGGCGTTGCCGTGAGCTGTGGTGTAGGTCGCAGACACAGCTCGGATCTGGTGTGGTTGTGAGCTGTGGCCAGCCGACTAAAGCTCTGATTAGACCTAGCCTGGGAACCTCCATATGCCACCGGTGCAGCTCTAAAAAGACCAAAAAAAAAAAAAAAATCACCAGTGATAGGCACTGTTCACTGAATTACCAAAGGCATTCCCACCCTACACTCCTCCAGTCGTCCCCCTCCCCCTGCCCCGCCCCGCAGATGCATGCACATCCACATGCTCTAATACAAAAGACACAGAATTTTGTTCAGGAACTTGGTGGAGAGCTTTGGTCTTGGAAAGGTAGGTCTAGCCATGGTCTGGAGTGGAGCAGTGGGCATGAAACCAGTCCTGGTTAATAGACCATCAAGGGGAAGTCTTCTGTTTCTGGGAGTTTCAGAAAAAGAGGCTTTATTCCCTGATAAGGAAGACACAGAGGAGGCTGAAGCTCCCTCTCAGCCCAGCATCCTGGATCCTGCCTGTGAACAAGTTTGTCTGAGGGCGTGGTGCCTGACCCTCTGCAGCTATGCTAAAGTGCTGAAGGGAGGTCAAGACACTCACCCAGATCTGGACCTGACATCACGGAGGTGTGAACGGACATCAGCAACACCTACTGCAAGGCATCTACTTATGTAAGTGGGAAAAGCCTTTTTGTGTGAAGCAGCTAGCAGTGGGGGTTGTGTTACAGCTTAAAATACTGTGCTGATACAAGGAAGAGCCTGTCCTCCAAGTATGGCCCATTTTGCAGGATTAAACGATAAAATCTTGCTGAATCAAGCTCTTTTATTTCAAATCTACCCAGATGCTCAGCTTCTGGCCCAACTGAAGACTATGAAAATAAATAGTAATGTACTAGATTTGGTCAGTGCTAAATTAATTTTGCTATTTTGGTAGAATATAGAATATTTTTCTGAAAAATCACTAAAAGTGATTACTATTCTTGAAGCTCTGTCAACAGATTTCTATTTTTGTGTGTGACTTTAATATTTACTCTAGCACAATGTAATAGTCAAATATTAAAACTAGCCTGAGTATGGAGTTCCCACTGTGTCTCAGAGAGTTAAGGACCCAACATTGTCTCTGTGAGGATGCGGGTTCCATCCCTGGTCTCACTCAGTGGGTTAAGGATCCGGCATTGCTGTAAGCTTCGGCCAAGGTCACAGACACAGCTTGGATCTGGCATTGCTGTGACTGTGGCATAGGTCAGCAGATCTGATTCTACCCCTAGCCTTAAAATTAGGAATTTCAGATACAATACGCAGTAAGTGCAGCCCTAAAAACAAACAAACAAACAAAAAGTAGCCGAAATGGATGGATAATAAAGGCTCCAAGGAAGTGGTAGCTTTTTCTTAAGAGTGATTAATTTAGAACTTGGAGAGATTCCTTGAGGATAGTTAATAAAAACAATAAAATCTATTTGCTTTTTAAAATACTTAATATGGTCCAGAAACGTTTATGGGTTTTACATGCATTATCCTATTTAATTCTTGAATATCCCCCAATTTTACTTGCCAGAAGCTCTAGCCCAGGTCACCTGACACTAAGGCCTCTCTCCTGGCAACAGGCTGCGCCTGTGTTTGTTACCTTAGTCACAACCTTCCTCCTCAAGCACCTCTGCAGCAGCCCCTGCATGGGCTCCCCGTCCCACCGCAGCTGCACCCAGCGGAAATGCTGCTGTACCAGCAAGTCAGAGCCCTGGAGACAGGCCTTGGCAATGGTTCCCATCAGAAAGCAGTTCTCATGAAAGTAGTAACATTCGGATGTTCCATTTCCTAAAACAAACCAAAAGCAACGGTCCAACCTCAGCAAGCCATATTAGGGGACAAATCCAAATAAGTGGGAGAAAGATGACCATGAAGCATAACATGAGCGCTGGGGAACAGAAAGATTAGAAGGATCTCAAGAAAGCTGACTTCTCTTCTCTCCGCTTGTCTTTCTTTACCTTTTTGGAAAGTACAGGGGTTTTCAGTGCTGCGATTTTCCAGAGGTCCCAAAAAGTCCCCCAGTAACTCAGACAATGAAGATTTTTCCAGATTCTCTAAGATGATGATGATCTTCTTGTTAGCAGGAGATTGTTTCACTGGGATCAGACATGCTGTGGTCAAAAAGGAAATCCAGTGATTAAAAGTTTGACAGAAATCCAGTGATTAAAAGTTTGACAAAAATCAACACAAACTGGCAAAAATTTAAGTGTTAGCAAAGACGTGGCACAATGGGAATGCCCTTAAATTGCTGCGGGAGTATAAGGATCCTGGAAAACAGTTTGGTGCTATTGGAAACATGAAAATACACACATGCACACACACAATGATCCAACACTAGCTCTGGAACAGATCCTAAATGGAATCAACCCAAATGTCCCCCAATGAAAGTACAGACAGGAGTGTATTCACACGACAGATATGCAAGTAAACACCTTACAGCCACAAGGCATCACACAGAAGACTTTTCACAAAGAAAATATTAAGAAACAAATCATAAAAGGATATGTGCTATATGATTCCTTCATTTAAAGTTCAAAAAAGGGCAATGCTAAACATAATTTAGGGATTCATACATAGCAAAATTTTTTAAAAAAAGCAAAGAAATGACTATTACAAAAGACTACTGGTTACCTCTAGAAGGAAGCATTTGTAAACAGGGGTGGGGCATACGGGCCCATTCTGGAAGTTGGGGAGGTTCTATTTCATGACCTGGTCAGTGGTTAAATGGTTATTTTATTTTAAATTATTCAGTAACAAACCCGACTAGTAACCATAAGGATGCGGTTTCGATCCTTGGCTTCTTTCAGTGGGTTAATGATCCGGCATTGTCATGAGCTGTGGTGTAGGCTGCAGACATGGCTTGGATCTGGCATTGGTATGGCTGTGGTGTAGGCTGGCGGATACAGCTCTGATTCGACCCGTAGCCTGGGAACTTCCATATGCCGTGGGTGTGGCCCTAAAAAGATAAATAAATAAATAAATAAATAAATCATTGATCTGTAAAGGTAGGTAGTATGTATTTTATAGATATACGTTTCACAATACAAAAGGTCAAAATCCTTGAATGACCTTTAAATTACACATATGTACAATATTCATAAAATGATGGAGACAGGGCCTCAGAGACAAGCAGATCCTTCCTTTCATTTTACAGACCTCAGGGAGGTCAAAGCGACCTGACAATGGGAAGGAAGGACTGCAGTCTGGGGCTTGTCAGTCTGATTTTCGAGGTCCTCACACTAAAGATGGGGGGACTGAACTGCATATCTACCCAAAGTAAAAGATGGAAAGTAAATGGAAGATTATTACTATACGTAGCAGACAAGTCAGTGGACAAAAAACACACTTGAAATAGTGCCTGGCACCTGCTAAGCACTCAAATGTTACTAATATTATAGTTAAAAACATATATAATACTTCTTACATATTAATGAATAAAAAATTAAATCACTTTATAATATTTTGGAAGATTCTAAGATGCCCTAGCCTTAGTTAAATTAACACTGAAAAAAGAGCAACTTAAAATATTTGGGATTCTGTCAAGTGTTCCACTTTTCACAAACACTATAATAGTATACTTAATTCCACCTCCTTGTTACTATAGGCACAAACGCATTTTCACTTTCAAAAGAACTCCTTGAAAATTTTAAATGACTATCTTCTGAGACTGAACAGCTTTTCTGGATGCTGTGAAGTTTTAAAAACAAGAAGATCAGAAACAAAAACAGGCACCTCTAAATATAGTTGTACCTTGGGGCTGTGACACTAGTGTCTGGCATGTGCTATTCTCCTCCAACACAGCTATTTAGTAAAAAGTGCTGAAATTCTATGTCTCTCAGGTACAAATGTTATTTCAGAAATACATTTATTATGGAAGTATAATAAACCTATAGCTTTTTAAAACAGCGATAAACCAACACACCTTTTATACCCAGTGATTAAAGAAAAAAAGAAGCAGAACAGATGGAATGGTTTATGCACCTGCTTTTCTGTAACTAAGGACTGAAAGTCTCCCTTCAGTTTTTCCTTTATTTGTGTGAAGTGTATGGCTAGTTCTAGAAAGTTCTAGAAGCCCTGAAGCTGCTGTGTCCAGCTAGAATGTGTCTATAGGAACATGTAATTGCATCTCAACAAATGTTTTCCAGGACCCCCTTGCTGTATGTACTAGGCTAAGTGCTACGGCAAGCTGGAGGTGACGGATTCTAAGCGAGGGCATGTGGCATTTTATTTAATTTTTTAATTTTTTTTTTTTTTTTTTTGCTTTTTTAGGGCTGCAGCCACAGCACGTGGAAGTTCCCAGGCCAAGGGTCTTATTGGAGCTGCAGCTGCCAGCCTAAGCCATAGGCACAGCAACACAGGATTCGAGCGGTATCTGTGACCTACACCGCAGCTCATGGCAATGCCAGATCCTTAACCCACTGAGCGAGGCCAGGGATTGGACACGGATTCTTAGGGATATTAGTCAGGTTTGTTACCACTGAGCCACAATGGGAAATCCTGAATGTGGCATTTTAAACTGGACCTTTTGGAGGAATGGCATCTAAGAGGTAAGTCTAAAGAAAGGTTTTGAAGTTTAAGTAATGGCATAGGCAGAAGGATAGAGGTCAGGCAGGACTCAGTCCTAGAAGGGACGGGTGCCTCAAACCGTGGTCAGAATAGTTGCAAGAGTGCATGACCTTGAGCTCAAAGCAGATACGTGCCTCCTGTCAGGATGGGCTGGGAGCCTGGGGCAGAGCCCTATCAGCGGGATGGAACCCGGGAGCCCATCTGTGGGCAGCAGTCACCTGGGATCCATCACCAGAGACTGTGATGTACCTGGTCAGTGTTGAGCCTGGGGCCCCAGCATTTTCCATGCAGCCAGGGTGAGACTTGCTGATACGAGGTCTCGGAACCCAGCCCACAAAGGAAAGGTGGAAGACCCAGGATATCAGGTTGGAAGGGAGAAACCACAGCTCTAGGCACCAGTGGACGTCTTTAAGGAGGGGTATAAAGAGGATTTGACTCCTGCTTTGAGATCTCAGTCTGGTGTGAAGAAATGACAGGAGAGGAAAAAACAGGAAAGCACAGCTACAGGCTCTTGTTGCTGAAGTGAGGATGAGAGGTAATGGGAGCCTCATCCAGGCCAAGGCTCAGAACAAAAGGGTGTTCTGAGTGGAGCTGGTACAGTTCCATGGTTGACTGTCTTGAAGGAGGGGTGGAGAGGAAATATCAGAGGCAACTCTGAGGTCCCCACTGGAGAAGAGTTCGCACAGTTAATGGAGGCAGAGCATGCATGCACAGGAGCAGGGGTGGTGGCGGTTGGTTATGAGTATTTGATGAATGAGGCATCTCTCCTGTGCTGTCCAGCAGCGGCTGGAAGCGGGCAGGATCAGCAAGGGAGGACTCAGGCTGGAGATAAATGAGTTTACAGGAGTGCAGGAGGTCTCCTGGAAAGAGACACAAACTTGCTCTCCTGGGTTCACAAGCAAGGACTGTGTTGCTTATGATTTAATTAATCCCACAATTAATGGAAAGCTTGTGCCCTAGACAAAAAGGGGTGGAGGTGCTGCTCATAACCGTTGGGTTGGGTTTCCACCTCATCTTTGTTCATCTTGGTCTCCACTGCGGTACCAAGTAGACTTGGGTTTCTTTGGTGAAAAGCTTTGTCTTCAATGCTAAGGGCCTGATATACTTAACTTTCCATTAACATCTGCTTCTCCATCTGACCACCTGAGTTCAACATCCTGAAGCAAGCTGGTCTGAAGGTAAATTTTGTTTTAGTTAATAAACAGCATGTGTCTAGTTCAACTTGTATTAGAAGTTCTGGATAGACAGTTCTAGAGCAAGACTCACTGTCTTAACCAAAATGAACACATCACATTTAAACTTAAACCTAAACTCGTTTATGTCTAAAGTGACCCTAAGGCCAAAATCTTCTCCTTGGGGATGGAAGCAGCCCATCTTTCACATTGTCTGCTTAAAACAAGGCTCTTCAGGGATGATGTACAGTTGAGAAGCAATGGATAAACCTTCGAAGAGCCTCCAGTAAAGCAGGATTCAAGGAGGAAAACTCATTTATGTAGTAGACTTCAATTACATAGTCTCCTATTATTACAGTAATTCAATCTTTTTTTTTACTTCTGAAGTAGGAAAGTCTCTCCAGAATTCTAAGTATTATTTAAAAATACCAACATAACATTTAATTTCTTTTTAACTACTACTGTCACATGTAATTATATAAAGTATCTTCTAACCCAACTCAGTACCTTACTTACACTGAGGAGAAATCTGTCCCAATGCTTTTTTTTTTTTTTTTGGTCTTTTTAGAGCAGCATCTGTGGCATATGGAAGTTCCCAGGAGTCAAATCCAAACTGCAGCTGTTGGTCTACGCCACAGCCACAGCAACTATTGGTCACAGCCACAGCAACATATCCAAGCCACATCTGTGACCTATGCCCCAGCTTGCAGCAACACTGGATCCTTAACCCACTGAACGAGGCCAGGGATCAAACCCTCATCGTCACAGAGACTATGGTGGATCCTTATCCCACTGAGCCACAACAGCACTCCCAATCCAATTCTAATACACATTCACACCCTCCTTACCAAATAACGGAGCCATGTAATATGACTGTCTCTCACAAAAGTCAATATAAGAAGAAAGGTATTATTTTAAAAGAAACCCAAAATAACCCTTGTTAGTATAAATGCTATGTCATTCTTTTTAAAGCGTTGTTCTACAGTTTTTCTTCACTGGCACCATTTTAACCTCCATATAAGTTTTACATTCTTGGAGTTAATTATTTAAAAAAAAAAACTCCTTTCTTGTAATTTTTCTCTTGTACACTTGTTCATTCTCTGTGTCTCTTTTCACAGGGTTTCTTTACAGAGTTGTGGAGAGGAACATATAAAGTAACATATGAGCTGTGCCTACTGGAAGCTTCGAGTCCAACATTCTAACACCAGCACCATCTAGGTTTTTTTAAAAAATATTTTAAGAAAATAAGGTTAAAAAGCCAGGGATAAGTTTAGAATACCTTACATTCCTCACCTGTAGTCACTTGATATGATCAATTAAATTTCTTGCTAAAAAAGCAAAAGAGTAGCCAACAGAAAATAGAAATTATCCTATCCCTTGAGTTGAACAGCCTATGAGCCCCTTTTCTCTCGTCCAGATCCCTGCCTTTTCTACTCTCTTCCCTTTTCCATCACCCTGCTAGGGGTTTTCTGCACCTCAACGGAAGTGACAGCACACTATCCATAGATCCTTCCCTCTGGTTCACCCGAGCTTCCCCGGCACTGCTCAGGAGTCTCTGGTGTCCCCATCTACTCTAAGTGTACGTCCTCCATGCTCTTGCCATTGGCCACCAGGCAACAGCAGTGGGACCTACTACTACGAAAATGACGGTGATGGTAGACGGGGTTTTCGAAGATGAGGATGGACAGCAGCAAGGGAGAGATCTGAAGTCAGATTGTAATGTTCCTGACACAACATTCAGAAACCTTCAGTGTTTATTCTAGAGCCACTGGAGAATAATAGCAGGAAACTGTCATGAGGAGGTTTTTATTCTTGAGTGAACCCTCTGGAAGCCTGCAGAGGGCTTGTGAAAGGGGAGAGGCCAGAGGAAATAAGAAGGGTTCACGATGAGGCATCCGTATTAATCCCTTGATCAAGAAATGGTAGACAGTAGAAGGACTGGAGAGGAGGAGGTGGAGATGAGATACAGGAGACAGATTCAAAAGAACTTGGGACTGACCAGACAAGGTAAACCAAGGAGTCTTTGATGTGCTCAGCTTGCTAATTTGGGCAAGCGCTTTCAAGGTCTTAGCTGATGAATCTTGTGTTTGTGTCTTACTTCTGTTATATAAAAAAAGAAGGTATTTGACACTTACAAATTAATGAACCAAACACAGAATAAAAATCCTTAAATATGTGGAGATGCTACACTATTTTCTACAAAGAAAGTAGTAAGCGTAGAGAACTTCAGGGCTCAGCCTGTGGTTTGAAAACTTCCTTTTTCAAATCTACTTGACTTTCCCTTTATGCCCTATCCTCAACTACTGCCTTAACTGCTGATTCCTCTCATCTTCCTTCTTTTTGCCTCCACTGCAAGTAAGTTCTTCTATTTGCTAACAACTGAGTATGACTAACATTCCATTTTCTTTGCCAATGCTATTTCTTGTATCAGGATGTTCATCCACTCATTTACCAAGTAATTACTGGCAGTCAGTGTATAAGGTGAAACAGAAGAATAAGCTATATTACTAGCCTTCAAAGAGCTCAGAACATGTGTGTGGGCTAACACAAAAGCCCAGATAATACCTTCACCACCCTGACCTATAGTTGGTTGTGGGGAGCGGGGGCACAGAGTTAAACAAAGCCTACTGCTTTCATTAAGGTAGCATTCATATCTGGAGGGATCAGACAAGCCTTCAGTGGGGTGTCCTTAGAGCATTTAAACAGGGGCTTTCAAGTCTATTTTAATCAGACCTGTACAACATGGTACTTTACATAGTACCTGCCATGTGGTAAGCACAGAGTGGTGAGGAGTGTTTGTGTGTCTGTTCTAGATGAAATTTTAGAGTAATTCTAGATGAAAGTTGCATCATAAAGACATGAAGAGTGGAAAAGCAAAGGACACGTGAGGAAGAAATATCCTGTTTGCTGGCGCATAGACATCTTTTTTTTAAAACTCAGATGTTCTGAAGAAGATATACAAATGGCTAACAGATTCAGGAAGAGTCTCAACATCACTAACCACCAAGGAATTATAAATCAAAACCACAATGAGATATCATTTCATACCTGTAAGAATGGCTATTATCAAAAAGAGTTAACAAATGTTAGTGAGGATGTGTAGAAAAGGGAACTATTCTCTCTGTTGGTGAGAATGTAAATTGGTGCAGCCATTCTGGATTACAATATGGAGGGTCCTTTCAAAAACCTAAAAATAGAACTACCATATGATCCGGCAATTCCACTTCTGGGTATATATCCCGAGGAAATGAGATCAGGCTTTTAAAAAGATACTTCACTCCCATGTTCACTGTAACATAATTCACAATAGCCAAGATATGGAAACAACATAACTATCCATCAAGAAATGAGTGGGTGGAGTTCCTGTTGTGGCGCAGTGGTTAACGAATCCGACTAGGAACCATGAGGTTGCGGGTTCGATTCCTGGCCTTGCTCAGTGGGTTAACGATCCGGCGTTGCCGTGAGCTGTGGTGTAGGTCGCAGACGTGGCTCGGATCCCGTATTGCTGTGGCTGTGGCGAAGGCCAGCAGCTACAGCTCCTGTTAGACCCCTAGCCTGGGAACCTCCATATGCCGCGGGTGCGGCCCTAAAATGACAAAAGGCAAAAAAAAAAAAAAAAGAAATGAGTGGGTAACAAAAATGTGGCATACATATCAATGGAATATTATTCAGCCATGAGAGAGAAGGAAATCCTGCCATTTGTGACAATATAGATGGACTCTGAAGGCATTATGTTAGGTGAGCTATGTCAGACAAAGACATGTATTACCTGACACCAATTATATGTGGAATCTAAAAATGCCAGACTGATGAAACGGAATGCTGGTTGTCAGAGGCTGGAGGGTGAACGAAATAAGATGTTGGTCAAAGGGTACAACCTTTCAGTTATAAGATGAATAAGTTTCAGGAGCTAATACTGTATTATATACTTGAAAGTTGCTAAGGGAATAAATATTAAATATTATGACTGCAAGAAAGAAACGGTAATTATATGAGATGATGGAGATGTGGCTAATGCCACAGTGGTAATCATATGCAATATATAAGCGTATCAAATCAATGTACTGTACACCTTGAACTTATATTTCAATTATATCTCAAAAAACTGAATTAAATTAAGAAGGGTCAGATAAGCAAATTGGGTGGATCAGTGTCCTAGAATGGAAGGCGTTGAATGGCACTGACTTAGTTCAGTGGGCAAGGGAAGTATGTGGGGGGCAGGAATCACAGAGAGCTTTTAATCCGGGGCTAGTAGTCTGTGAAGGATACTCAGGGAGAAGAGGTAGGAAAGTAGACAAGATACAGTAAAGGGGAGCATGGTACCAATGGGGATAGATGAAAAAGGCACATGAGATCCATTTGGCAGGATGTGACCATGGACTTGCTGTGGGACAGCAGTGAGGGGTCCATGAATCAGAGGAATCATATTGCATTAAAAACTGAGATAGTTGAAAATACTGGACAAACTCCCCAATTTTTACATAAAAATATGGATTTCTGGCTTCTTCCTCCAAATCACAAGACCTCATAACCCTGGATCTACACTTGTCCCAGCAACAAGCTGCTGGAGCTGAGAGCTGTGCCCTCTTGCAGATGGAGGAATGCCTCCCCCGCACAAGCCCCAGTCATCAGGCTTCACCCCTTAATGTGGCTTTAGGCACTTGTAGGTTTTGGGGATTTCAAGCCCACCAATGAGACCTGAGTTCTAAGTGTGTGTGTGGTGGTGGAGGCGGGGAGGTGGGGGAAGAGACTGTACCACTCACTAAATCGGGAAATTAGGTAGAAGAGTTCTTTTTGAGAAGATGCTCCCCAAAGACTTAGAAATGCTGAGCTGGTCACCTTCGCATCTTTCTTGACCTAATTCACTGTTCTCAGATTTTTTTAGCTTTCTAAGTTTAGAGCAGAATTCAACCTAATTGCTATCTGCCGTGACAGGGTGAGAAGAAAAGATTTTAGTTGCTTACTGTGAGATGAGACAAGACTTAAATGTTGAAAAAACATAGGGGGCTTCTGTTATAAAGCTAAGCGGAGAAAACAATTTTGGCACAGGTGAGCTTTTAAGGAGCAGTGGCGGCAGTGTTTCAGGTCGGGTTCAGGACCTGGGCTGCTTGGTTTGAGGCCTTCTCTGCTGTGTCCTCGCTGTGGAAACCTATGGGCAGGGTACTTAACATCTTACTTCAAGTGTTTATAAATCAGGGTGTTTAGAACAGGGCTTACCAGAGTGAAAGCTTAAAAAATGTTAGCTATTACTAGTATCATCATTAGAGAAAACAGCTTTCTGTATCTACTTTCACTAGTTTCTGGCCAAAAACTGACCTGAGTACTAGAGCAACATTCAGATTTTGGTGGAATTTTCCTGTCTCCAAAATGTGGACACCTCAGGCCCTCTCTAAATCTGTTAAAAATTTATAAACAAAAGGTGAAAAAAGAAAAACATAGGATGTGCAATAAATGCAAAGATATGTACATGAAAATAATTTTTGGCAAGCGTTCATCTGGGTTTCCAGTTTTAATCCCATAGCTGCTGGATTAACTGAAAAGTCAGCTTAAATTCATCCCCGAGCAACAATTTTTATTTGCTAGCAATGGTGCCACTGAAGAGCATGCTTTTTGGTTATTACAATTTAGTTTGCTGAAATGTCTTACCGCTACTGATGAACAGATCTACCAACTGTTCCTTGGAGAAACCGGCATCCACTTCGGCTCTCACTATCTCACAGGAGAATCCCGCAGCCATTTGTTTGTGCTGTGATTAAAGAGAATGATTAGCCCCATATACTTTCATATTTTCAAAGGAACGGAGTGGGTATGCGAGTCACATATACCTTCATGCAGAGTGCAAGCTGATGTACTATGTAGTCTTGCAAGCTTCCTTCTGGGCCGTGGAAAATGACATTATGATATTGCTCAACCTATTAATAAACCAAGAAGAGACCTTAGGTAAGAATGTTAAGAAGAGAAGAAACATGGTACACAAGCGTGGGATGTCCTTTCTGATTGTCCTCAGTCTTTTAAAAGATTAAAGTTATTTTAGGGATTAGCTTTATTCACTGGGCATGTGAAATCTTTCATTCAATGTAAAATCTTTCATTTTAAACTAAAACATTGGCAAAGGCAACATTTACACAGTGTTTTATATTTTATATAGCATGTACCTATTTATAGAAAGAGATGGCATTTTATGAAAAAGCATACTCTTCCCCTTCATTTTCTACAGTGAAGTACAATATATTAGCCAGGAATGCAGTTTCTCACATATTTTGTCCCATGCAGAAGTTCTGTAATTTTCTTATTATCCCTTGTAGATGCTCTTTTGTTTGAATTTTCCCAATGCTTATTTTACTTTTCAGAGGTTAAAACAGCAATGAATGTTTTAAAGGAAATTTTAGAAAATACAGAGAAACATAAAGACGCTGAACAGAGATCATGGAAGCAACCACTGTAAATACCTTTTTTTCCTTCCAGCTTTTTTCTTTGCATAGTTGAGGCATATTTGGTTTTTAAGAAGGATACATGAATGTAATCCTTTTGCAGATATTGTAAACCAGAGCATTTCTCTGTGGCAACATTTTACATGAAAGATATCTTCATGAGTATAAAATTCTTGAATCAATTCTCTATATGATTCCATTCTTTGAATTCCAGAAATCTAGGTAGAGACTGATCGATCACTTTTACTTTGTAAAGTGGAAGCCTAGAGGGTCTTCAAAAAGTTTTCATCCTCATGTATAAGGATATCTTGCCTGAGAACATGTGGAGATACAGTGGGTTCCGGGACGGAAAGCCAATGACCTTTTATGTAGGACAAGGGCAGTGATGTTTGGAGCAAGATGTAGAGGGGGAAGTCAGCTTCCCACCTCCATCATCCCAGCTCCCACTCCCAGCCCATGTGCTGCGAAGCAGCTTTCCTCTTGGAAAGGTCTGGCTGAAAAGCACCTGCCCAAGTGAAGCACCAACCTAACCAGTACAGTTGATGAAGCTCCCATATGAGTATTGAGTCAGCCAGACAGAGAAGCATTAGACAGGACAGGGTCTGTTCTCTATAATCTAGAATGGGACAGTGTAAGGATGTGTTATGTCTATCTTTGTGCTAAAATTTTATTATGCTCTGATGAGTTGGTTCCTTTTAGGTTACAGGGGAATGCCACTTCCTTTAGGGTGGCTGGACTGAAAATAGTGACTATACCCCTGTCTGAGATATGAAAAGAAGTCTTGAGGGAAAGGCCTTAGTGTGTAAAGATGAAGAAATGCCTTCTTTACCTGATGCCGTTAAGACTTGAGCTTTGGCCTCAAAGGAGATCGTGACATGCTGAGAGGAATTCCTGAGAAGGGAGGAAAACCAAGCTTGGCCACTGGATGTCAGACCATGAGCTAAGGAGGGAAGTAGTCCTTAAAGGGGCCCCCTGATGTTGCACTCGGGGCTTGATTTTAGGATCTGAAAGACAAATTATCTGAGAGCCACCAGTGATTTTTTATCTGAGTTAAATACTATTCCACCATTGGTAAGCCTTCAATCAAAAAGGGAATAGCTGTATTTACACTGGGGGTGGGGCAGCACTAGGAAGAGCAGTTTGGCTGGAAGAAACATGACAGTGGCTGTAGCTGACTAAGGAATGTCAGCATCCTAAAGCTACCGGATGAACTCAGCAGTGGTTGGCTTGGGTGGTTTTTCATGGTACTGGGGTTCTGTGAGCCAGAGAACAGTAGAGCTGTGGGCCAGGACCAAGACTGGGACAGAGCCTCCCCCAGAGACACGGGAGAGGCAATCTTCTAGAAAGTTCAGTTAAGGTTCTGCTTCTAGGCAATGAAGCTATGGAGCCACAAGACTTCAGGATTTATTAAATAATAATACATTTCATTTGTACCTATATGAAGAGGTAGAGATTATACATGTTCACTAAAAAATGTTGCTCAGATTTATCTAGTTATGGCTTCTTTCCTCCAATTTTAAATAGAACATGGCAAAACCTTTTAAAAGCACAAACTTTTTTTTTGGCTTAGGAAATTTTTCTTCTATTATGTTTCTGTTAATTTCTCCTCCTCTAGTTCTAATTCTAAGGAACAGCCATAAAGCTTAAGTTCCCTTACTGTGCTCTGTGAAGACAGCTATCCCTTTATCTTTTCACTACTCTCACTCTGTCCTCATCTACATTCTAGGAGGAAGCTCCTCATGTTGTCTTTCACAATCCTGAATGGAATATTCATTCACCATCTCACTTCTGTTCTATGTATGATCTTAAGTACAATTTTAATAACAACACCGCAGTTTTGGTTGTTCTTACAGTTCCTTGCCTCAACCATATCCTTTCCAACACTTCCTTTTAACCTTGCCCTGTTTTCATAGCCGATCTATCTCCTTATATTCTCTAGAGAATGAACACATTTTTCCAAACTTCTTTTTCTTTATTTTTAAACTTTATTCCTCTGAGTTTCTAAGAATGACAACTCTGTTCTGTTCTGCAGTATTCTTCCATAGGTATACTGTTAACTTGCCATTAGTATTTATAGACTGTGAAATCACAGGAAGAATTCTGCAGTAAAGCAGGAAGTGTGGACCATCATTGATTTTACTCGCTGTCCTCTGATTTTCCAGCTGAATTCCTGCCTCAAGTCACTGGATGGATGCTGGGCTCATGTCTATAATTTCAGCTCCAGAATCCAGCACTGGCTACAGTGGGCTGTATGCCTTGGTGGACAAATACATGAGATGAACTGCAGCCCCAGGAAACAGGATGCTCCTGCACCGCCCCACTGAGAGTGCTTATGTGACACACTTTCCAGATGCAGTACCGACTCACCAAAGCCCCCGATTTCCTGCTCAGGTATTTTTAGAAGCTTTCCTCTTTGAATGATGTGGAAGCACCTTGTATTGACAGGAGGTGGAGGAAAATATCACAGTGCTATAGAAAGCAGAGACAGTAAAGGATATATACCCACTTTTCTAACTGGTATAAATCTTGTTTTGAAAATATAAGAGAAAGGTAAAAGTGTTTTTCTACTTAATTTCAGGGAGGCCTCAAATTACTGAACCCAACACTCTCTTGTCCCTAAAGGCAATGACAATTTTTTTCTACCTTCCTTCCAAAGGAAGAGCTCAGTTCTGTTTTCCTCTGTCACTTTTCAAAAGTACTTTAGTGGGAAATTGTGTTGGGTACTGCTAGCCAGGTACAATTTTAAACCAGAAGTCTCGATCTCTCCAAATTAATCCCAAGCTACCATGACTGATTGGGTAGAAATTCTCTCACAAGGAACGGACTCTTTTATATCAGTGAAACAGGATATAGATTTTCAAGATTTACTAAATATTCTACCCCTGGGCTTTTCAGCTAACATTGCTATTTAATCTTGTCTCATTTTTAAAAACAAGAGTGCTCTATTCATTATAGCCATCCTGTCAAACTGCCTATATTTTCTTAAGATTGATTTTGAAATCCTGTAACAGCAAGAGACCCAAATTCATAGATAAGCTGTCTTCAATTTCAACACCTCATTTATTCTCACTTTGTAGGTTCTTCGAAAAAGAGGAAACATTCCATATAAATTTTCATTGAAAGGTTATTCACTAGTAGTAAAGATTTTTGTTCATACAGTCTAATATCCTTCCTGGAATAAGGTAAAACATAAATAAGTGAATTAAGTAAGTTAATCAAGGCTCCCAGATCATTCATGCACTCTAATGCAGGCATCCTATTAGTAGGTTTCTCCTCATTTCGGGTATTAGCAATTTTTTGTTAAGGGTGTTTTGTTCTACCTCATCAAATGATATCGTTGTGCTGGTTACATTTAAGAGCTGAACAATGACAAAAAATAATTATGTAAACCTCCTGCTCTATGAAGACTGCTGTAAATAAGCAGAGCTATGTCAAGAAAACATTTATCTGTTCTAGCATTATTATTTCTCCAAATAGCAAGACCTGAGGTTTAATAAATACAAATATGCTCCATGCTTCCAGCAGAGGGCTCTACAGACAGACAGACAGGTAGGTAGGTAGGCAGGCAGAGGAATAGATAAGACAGGAAGGCAGACAGATTTGGGGAAAGTAGGGGAGATAAATATTTTAACTGTGTTGAAAGAAGATCTGTTCTTTAAAAAACAAAATCAAACTCAACTTCTAAAAGGTGAATTCTAGTCACGAGAATTACCTTCTAATGCATGCTTACGTTGTGACATTTTTGCTTATTAGTAGAGGGACACTGGGCTTGCTATCACAATTGGTACCAATCCCTTTTATTCTTGTGTTTTCACAGCCTATTCAGGAAGCTCTTATCACATGTCAATCAGGGCTTTGTGAGGCAAATGAATTCTGGATTAAATGGAAAAAGGACCTCAACCAAGGCCCATCCACCTCCCCCCCACCACCTTTTTCTTACCACCGCAGCGTTTTTCTGCACAATGTAGTTTTACAAGAGGAGCTGTAGTCCCCAATGTGGTCAATGTGGCACCCGTGACGTGCTTGCAGACTTGTAGAATTATTTTAAAGCAATAAACTTTAACTTTTGTTTGGAGCTTCACTTGTCAGAGTCTGAGGAAAAGCATCCACTATCTGAGACAGTTTTAGGCCAAATTGTGCTGAGATGCTGAACTCAAAAAAGAATGAAAAAAAAAAAAAGTCTTTACCGAGCTAACAAAATTAGGATGGCTATAGCTTAAAGTGTCATGCTTTATAGCTAGGACTTTCATTCCATCCTCTTCTGACAGTCAGTTTTAAAGAACTAACTTATATATGACTTTAGAGCCACAAATGATACAGTTATTGACAACTTATTCATGTAAAATCCCCCCAAACAATACTGTCACATCTAGAATAAGGGGTACATAAAACAAGGAGTCTTTCGTATTAGGGGTTTTCGTGTTAGGGGTTTTGCCATTTGCTGAGGTATCTCTTTACAGAACAGGCATAAGAGAATAATGTAATTCAACAGAAATCAGAGTTCACCCACAGAGAGACACACATACATGCTTTTAAAAATTAGCTTAAACTATGATAGACAAGATCAGATTTGATGACTAACTTTAAAGAAAAATAAAGCCCTCAGTCATTAACACAGAAATAATAACCTGGGTATTATAGTTATTTAAAAAGTAAAACTATAAGTTATAACTCTTGGATATAATTTTCCCCCTGTCACCTAGTCCTCACCACTCATGAACTCTTCCTACTCCTGACGTCCTCTGGGAAGACACCTGTCCTGCAAGCCAGAATCTTCTTCCAGTATAGCCATGGAAACCAAAGGATCCACTGGTGCTGGAACCATCTCTTCCTCATACCAGGGAACGGGCTTCCTCCTTACACTAGGACCTTACTCAGCTGCCCCTCTATGCCCTGAAGATCTGGCCAAACCCGGTCAGCTGCTAAAGGGGCTGCTGAACTTTGTGGGCCCTCTTAGATACGTAGCCAAAATTTATAACATTATTTTTTAAAATCAATGAACTTACTTATTCTTATCTTTTTAGGGTTTTATCCACAACATATGGAAGTTCCCAGGCTAGAGGTCGAATCAGAGCTGTAGTTGCCAGCCTATGCCACAGCCACAGCAACGCTGGATCTGAGCTGCGTCTGTGGCCTACACCACAGCTCAAGGCAATGCCAGATCCTTAATCCACTGAGGGAGGCCATGGATTGAACACACATTCTGGGATACTAGTCAGGTTAGTTACCACTAGGCCATGATGAGAACTCCAACATTATTTTTTAAGAGAACACAGCAAATTTATTTTGGGAATGTATGAAGAATAAGTAGAATCTCCCATTGATGATTCTTGGTGATCAGCATGGTACATCCTGGGGTGGAGAGCTGACATAATTCTCAAGAGTTAGGTCCGTGGGGAGACCTAACTCTAACATTTAAAAATAAGGCTCAGAGAGTTTCTGCTGTCACGCAGCAGGTTAAGAATCTGACTGCAGTGGCTTGGGTCACCGTGTACGTACGGATTTGATCCCCAAACTAGCACAGTTGGTTAAAGGATCTGGTGTTGCCACAGGTGCAGTGTGGTTCACAGTTGTGGCTCAGATTCAATCCCTAGCCCAGAAACTTTCGTATGTCACAGGTGTGGTTATTAAAATAAAAACAGGTCTCAGATTAAGGTGATCTATTCAAGTATTTTTCTAATATAATAGTTAGTCATAGTCGCTGAATTACTAAAATACAGGGTTATGAATAAGCCAATACAAGCTGCAAATTGGCTAAGAAAAAAGTCTGAGTTAAGGACAAAGTTCAACAGTTATATAAATTATTAGTGATTCAAACTTAATGAAGTTAAAGCCAGAATCAAGATGGCCAAGCAGTAGGAGGATGAGCTCACCTTCTCCCACAAATACATCAAAGAAAAAAGAAAATCTGCATGTAGAATATTCTCACAAAACGTCTACTGAGCACTGTCAGAAGACCTCAGACTTCCAAAAAGGGCAAGAAAACCTCCATATAACTGTGTAGAACAAAAAGGGGCTAAAAAAGAGAGCTGGAGAAAGAGAAGAGAACCAGGATGGGACCAGCATTCCTGGGGAAGGAATCATGAAAGAGGAAAAGGAATCTGCAAACTGGGAGGCCCCTGACTGGTGGGGAGATCAGCTGGCATGAAGGAAGATCCTTAAAGCCTAAGAGAAAAGTGCAACACCAGTCTAAGGAGGGCAAAGCCGAGAGAGCTGCACAATCAGTGCCACTGCCAGTGTGCCCCAGCCCGAGACACTCAGGCGGGGGCTACGTACTGAGCATTAGGCTTAGGAGGTCATTCCCAGGGAGAGGGCTAGAGGTGACTACATAGAAAGGGCCTGATGGGGGCTAAGGGAGAGGTGTGCCACAGCCAAGGGAGTTGGGGGCGGAGGCCTGGGCCTGCCAGAGAAGCAAGGTACCATTGCTAGGGAATGCAAAAGAATTAGGGGGATGGGGCTACCAAAGGAACTTCTTTCACTGTGCATGCAGGGCTACAGAGGCAGGTGCAAGCTGCCGGAGTCATTTTAGGCTCCAGAAGTGGGTGTGGCCCACCAATGCCTGCTGCCCCTACAACCCCAGGGACTGACACCAATTCAGAGGGCTCTGCAACTGGGTGCCACCTGTCACCCTCACTTCCCTGGGAACATGTAGCCTGCCATTGCCACTGCTGAGGTGGCAGCAACTGGGCACCACCCCCACCTTCCCATGAGTTGCCATCACTTCCAAGGGCCAGGTGACCAGGTGCCCACTGTCCCCACACCCCTGGAAGCACATGTAGGCTATGCATCTGCACACCCGCTATCAAGGGGATAATGGCCTTACACACATTGAAGAAAAAGACAACAAGCATCCAAACAAAAAGCAGTCCTCAGCCAAAAAACAGTATATCTGCACAAGCTAGGCAAGGACATGTCTGCATGAAAAGGCCCTCCAAAACTAAAATAGGTAATTGTTTCCCCTAAACTCACAGAATAAGAAAAATATAAGCAAAATAAAGAAACACAGGAATCATTCCCAGTTAAAAGAATAGGAGAATCTCCCTGAAGGAGTAAACAGTGAAACAGACCTCTTTAGTCTGACCGAGTTCAGAAAGGAGGTAATGAAAATACTGAAGAAGTTAAGAATAGCTATTGACAGTAATGCAGATTACTGTAAAAACAAACTAGAAACTATAAGGAGCCAAGAAAATTAGAAAATTCATTTGCCAAGAGGAAAGCCGAGATACAGACAGAATGAACAATGCAGAGATATGAATAAATGACTTGGAAATCACCCAAACATGAAAGCAGTCAGAAGTCAAATGAAAAAAAAAAGGAAAGAAAGCATATAAGACATCTATAGGATAATATAAAGTGGGCCAATCTATACGTAATAGGGATTCCGAAGGAAAAGAAAGTGAAAGGAGGATTGAGAATGTATTTGAAGAAATAATGGCTGAAATTTTCCCAAATCTAAAGAAGGAAACAGATATCCAGATATAGGAAGCAGAGAGGGGCCCAAATACGATTAACCCAAATAGACCTACACCAAGACATATTATAATAAAAATGGCAAAAGTTAAATGAGAGGATTCTAAAGGCAGCAAAAGAGACAAATACCATAAAGCTATCGGCTGATTTCTCCACAGAAATTCTGTGTGCTAGAAGACAGTGGCAAGATATATTCAAAGGTCTGAAAGGGAAAAATCTGCAACCTAGAATATGCTACTCAGCAGAATTATCATTTAAAAATAGGTAAAATAAAGAATTTGTTAGATAAGCAAAAACTAAAAGAATACAGCAATTGTAAACCCACCCTAAAGGAAGTACTGAAAGATTTCCAAATAGGAAAGAAGAAAGAAGATATGGGATGGAGGAAATCACAATTGGAAAGTAATCACTTAAATAAGTCAGTATACCGATTAAAAAAAAAAAACACTTATTTGTGAAAGCAAAGATAACACAAGGAACATCAAATGATAAACATGAAGATGTATAAAGAGGACATCAGAATCATAAAATATGGGGAAGGAAAATAAGAAAATGCGTTTGAGCCTATATATATGACTATCAATCTAAAGAAGCAGATTTAGAAAGGGGTTAACATACTTGAAAAGCAAGATAACAACAAACCAAAAAAAAACAATAGATTCACAAAAACCAAAAATTACACATGCATAAAATTAAAGGAGGAGTTCCTGTTGTGGCTCAGTGAGTTAAGAACCTGACTAGCCTCCATAAGGATGACAGTCTGATCCACGGCCTCACTCAGTGGGTTGAGGATACGGCATTGCCACCAGCTGTGCCATCGGTGGCAGAAGTGGCTCAGATCTAGCATTGCTGTGGCTGTGGCACAGGCCTGTAGCTGCAGCTCTGGTTCAACCCCTAGCCTGGGAACTTCCATATGCCACAGGTGTGGCCATAACAGGAAAAAAAAAAAATGAATAAAAGGAAATCATCAAACCAGAAAAAGAAAAAGAACAAAGGAGAAACTCAGACTCCACAGGAAAGCCAGGTTTAAAATGGCAATAAATACACATTTCTCAATAGTTACCTTAAATGTCAAGCTATGCTCCAATCAGAAGACATGGAAAGGCAGACTGGATAAAAAAACAAGAGTCTACAATACGCTGACTACAAAAGACCACCTTAGGACAAAAGACATACATAGATTGAAGGTGAGAGGATAGAAAAGATATTTCATATAAATAGAAATAAGAAGGTAGGAGTCATGATACTGATATCAGACAAAATAGACTTTAAAACAAAGGCATAAAGAAAGACAAAGAAGAACATTATTAATGATAAAAGGATCAATTCAAGAAGAGGATATTGTTAATACATATACACCTAATATAGGAGCACCCAAATACATACAATAAGTACTAAGAGACATAAAAGGAGAAACTTATGGGAATACAGTAACTGTCAACCAAATCCAATAAACTATAACAAAGACCATACACCACAACCAAGTGAGATTCAACCCAAGTTCACAAGGGTGGTTCAACATATGCAATCAACATCATACACCCCATTAACAAAAGAAAAGTCAAAAGCCACATAATCATCTCAAAGACATGGAATAGGCATTTGAAAAAACTCAACATCCATTCATGACAAAAACTCTTACCAAAGTGAGTACAGAGGGAACATATCTAAACATAATAAAAGCCATTTATGACAAACCCACAGCCAATATAATACTTAATGGAGAAAAGCTGAAAGACTTCCCACTAAAATATAAAACAAGATAAGGATGCCCACTCCCACTTTTATTCAAAATAGTATTGGAAGTCCTTGCCACAGACATCAGACAAGAGCAAGAAATAAAGGTACCCAAAATGGAAGAGGTAGAAGTCTCTATATGCAGATGACATGACATTATACAGAAAAAATGCTAAGGACTCCACACAAAAACTACACCATATGATAAACGAATTCAGTAAAGTAGAAGTATACAAGATGAACATTTAGAAATTAGTTACATTTGTGTACACTAACAAGAAAATATCAGAAAAGAAAGTAAAAAAAGCAATAACTTTTAAAATAGTACCAAAAAAAAAAAAAGCTTAGAATAAGCCTGACCAATGAGGTGAAAGACTTAACACACTGAGAGCTATAAGACTTTAATCAAGAACATAAAAGAGGACTCAAAGAAATGGAGATAGTTCATGCTCCTGGATTGGAAGAAACAATATTGTTAAATTGCCCATACTACCCAAAGCAATCTAGAGATTTAATGCAACACCTATCAAATTACCCATGACATTTTTCACAGAACTAGAATAATCTGAAAATATATATGGAACCACAAGGTTCCAGAATTGCTGAAGCAATCCTGAGGCAATAAAAAACAATGCAGGAGGCAAAACTCTCCCAGACTTCTGACAATATCACAAAGCTACACTAATCAAGACAATGTGTTACTGATACAAAAACAGGTATAGAGACCAATGGAACAGAATAGAGAACCAAGAAGTAAACCCAGACAACTATGCTCAGTTAATCTTTGACAAAGTAGGCAAGAATATAAAATGGGAAAAAGGTAGTCTTTTGAGCAAGTGGTATTGGGAAAATCGGACAGCCACATGTGAATCAATGAAATTAGAACACGGCCTCACACCATGCACAAAAATAAACTCAAAATGGCTGAAAGACTTAAACATAAAATAGGACACCACAAAAATCCTAGAAGAGAACACAGGCAAAATATATTCTGACATAAACTGTACAAATATTTTCTTAGATAAGTTTCCCAAGGCAATAGAAATAAAAACAAAAATAAACAAATCAAACTTGCTTTTGCACAGCAAAGGAAAGCACTGAAAAAAACTGAAAGACAACCTACAGAATGGGAGAAAAATCACTGCAAAGGATGTAACTGACAAGGGCTTAATCTCTGAAATATACATGCAACTCATAAAACTCAGTGACAACAAAAATAAACAACCCAACTGAAACATGGGCAGAAGACACAAATAGACATTTCTCCAAAGAAGACATACAGATGTCCAGTAGGCACATGAAAAGATGTTCAACATCACTATTAGAGAAATGCAAATCAAAACTACAATGAGGTACCTACCACCTCACACTGGTCATTGATAAGTCTACAAATAACAAATGCTGGAGAATGTGTGGAGAAGAGGGAACCCTCTTACACTGTTGGTGGGAATGTAAACTGGTACAATCACTATGGAAAATAGTATTGAAGTTCCTTAGAAAACTAAAATCAGAATTACAATATGATTCTGCAATTGCAAAATCCTGGCAAAACTATAGTTCAAAAAGATACATGTACCCCTATGTTCACAGCAGCACCATTCACAATAGCCATGACATGGAAACAACCGAAATGTTCAGTGAGAGAGGAATGGATTAAGAAGATATGATAAATATATACAATGGAATACTACTCAGCCATAAAAAAGAATGTAATAATGACATCTGCAGCAACACAGTCGCAACTAGAGATTTTCATACTAAGTGAAGTAAGTCAGAAAGAGAAGGACAAATACCGTATGGTATAAGTTATACGTGGAATCTAAAACTGGCATAAACCTATCTACAAAACAGAAAGTCTCACAGACATGGAGAAAAGACTTGGGTTGCCAAGAGGAAGAGGGGATGGGATTGGGATTGACTGTGATTTGGGGATTAATAGATTCAAACTATTACATTTAGGATGGATAAGCAATGATGTCCTGCTGTGTATCACGGTGAACTATATCCAATCTCCTGGGATAGACCACGATGGAAGATAATATTAAAGAAAATAATGTATATATAAATTATTTACATGATATGGCTGGGTCACTTTGCTGTACAGCAGAAACTGGCACAACACTGTAAATCAACTATATTTCAATAAAAAATGATAAAGTCTCAAAAATATAGAACAAAACAAGTTAAAATGTGTCCTTATTAACTCAAGGATAGAGCCTTAAAATTCACTTTTTTTCTTTTGTCTTTTTAGGGCCACACCCATGGCATATGGAGGTTCCCAGGCTAGAGGTTCAATAGGAGCTGCAGCTGCTGGCCTACACCACAGCCATAGCAACGCAGGATCCGAGCCCTGTCTCCAGTCTACACCACAGCTCATGGCAATGCCAGATCCTTAACCCACTGAGCCCAGCCAGGGATCAAACCTGCGTCCTCATGGATACTAGTCAGATTGATTTCCACTGAGCCATGACAGAAACTCCTCACTTGTATAACTATTTAAGGAAGATACCTAAATGAACATCTTTTGAAAAAATAAATTAAAAGCCTGATTTAAAGCTTTCAATCTGGTTTTCTGCATAAAGGATTTAATATGTGCATTTTATACAGCACATTTATTCACAGTACAAACTAATTACAGCCATTTTTTCTTAACCAATAGGTTAAAACTAGTATATACTCTGATAACATGCATGAGAATGGAAGACAGTCCAGGTTCAATTCTTTAGATTCTACCAGTTTCTTGCTGAGGACCTTGCACAAATTAGAGATTTGGTTTATTCACCTGTAAAATGGGAATAACTGGTATAAGTTGCTACCTCATAGAATGATTAAATGAGACAGTCTATATATTCAGAACAGAGCCTGGCATATACAGGCATATCTCAGAGATACTGTGGGAGTCTGGTTCCAGACCACTGCAATAAAGTGAGCCATGTGAATTATTTGATTTCCAGTGCATATAAAGCTTATGCTTGTATTTACACTATACTGTGGCCTATTAAGTGTGCAATATCATTGTTCAAAAAAGTACATATCTTAAATTTAAAAATATTTTATTACTAAAAAATGCTAACCATCATCTGAGCTTCAGTAAGTAATAGTAATTAAAGATCACCGGTCACCTCGACAAATATAATAATAATAATAATAAAAGTTTTAAAATATTGGGAGAACTACCAAAATACAAAACAGAGATGTGAAGTGAGCAAATGGCACCAACAGACTTACTCTATACAGGATTGCCAATAAAGTTTCAATTAAAAAAAAAAAAAGAGTATCTACAAAGTGTGGTAAAGTGAAGTGCAATAAAAATGAGGCATACCTGCCAATAAAAGTATTACTACGTTGGCATATCAATTGTACAGATTTTCAACAACTCAGACACATCAGTGTGCCTATAATTACTGTGGCACCTGGTAGATGTGTTACTCTAGCTAAAATCCTCTTAGCAGTGACTTCCTATCACAACTAGGATAAAATTCAAAGCCTCAGCCTTGGTCCTGCAAGATATGGCTTCTGATCATCTCTCAGAGGTCATTGCCAGTCTAGACACTTTTGTACCAGCTGTTCCCCCTGCTTTAAACACCCTCCAAAGGGCTTCATTTCATCTAGTTTTCTTTTTATATGTCACTATAGATAGGTCTTTCTTAACTCCATTCAAAGGCTCTTTCTGCCACCCCTTCCATTTATCTGCTTTATTTCTCTTTATACTTATAATCAGTACTGGCTATCACATTACAAATGTAGTTACTCCTTTGGTTTTTTAGCAGTCTTGCCCCTAGGATTTAAGCTTCACAAACTGTATCCTAAGTTTCTAAACAATGCCTGCATTTAGGAGACTCTCAATAAACTGTTGCCAAACAACTGAATTAAATAACTAAACAGAACATAAAAATGCATAACATGCGGTCAATGTCCATAAAGGGTTTACAGTCTGGTATGGAAGAAGAAACAGTCAAGATTATGTGCTATTACTGCCTGAGTCACTTTACATTTTTAAATGATTGCTAATATGAGTGATAAGTTTTTATTATCTTCACCCAAGGGTTAATTGCTAGATTTTAAAAAGTCCTTTGTTTATGCTCATTAAATTGAGAACAGAACTAACAGCTGTGTTAATTTAGCCTCTGATTCATTGGTCATTGGGAGTTCAACTATGTCCTCTGCCTTAGGGAGCACATACATAAATGCACTTGGACTCTTCTACATCTAATGTGACTGGCAGACATTTTACTTGACAGACCTACTCAGTCAAGGCTAATCTCAGTTGTAATCAGCTGTACCACCTTTCTAGTCATTTTATCATCTAAACAGGTCAGTGAAAACTGAGAGCCTAGGCTCACATTCCTAAAAACCAGTTGGTCATACAATATCAACCTTCACTGAAGCAAAGGAATAAGACAGCTCTCCTTCCCATTTCTAAGTAATCTTCAGGCTTACTTTAATGCTTCATGGAGAGAAGCATATAACAAGAGAGACAGAGACAGGGAAAGTATTTGATTTAGAAGGCACTATCTTTCCTAAACTGTAAAGGCTTTGAGTGTTTTTATGCTACTGTGGCTGCTTTTAGAAAGGTCAGTCACAATGGTGAGCCCAGCGAAATCAAATGGAATGATTTTGAAAACATCTTTGCATTAGGAACAAAGACATCAATTCACAGTTAATGGAAACAACTTTTGTAAAGAGTCAGAATCAAACCGATCCTTTTTTTTTTTTAAAGCTTTCCAAATCAAGGCAAAATGATTGTTTACTTAATGTTTTAGGCCTTCAAAATTAGTTTAAGACACATCTCACACAGAGACACACATGTATGTCAAGGACTTGCACAATCCTGGCTTTATTGCCCACTGGCTCTGTGGCCTTGAGCGTGTTGTCTTACCCCTCTGCTTCAGGCACCTCATCTATTAAATGGGTGGTGTTATCTACCCCATATTCCCTGGCACGCAATAAATCCTAGACAAATGCAAACCATTAAATTAATCCATTTTGTATCCAGAATTTGCTACTCTCCCTTGAAAATCATATTCTCCTTCTTCCTTTTAATAACAGATCTACATAGTTTTAGCTGAATGCATGTTTGCCCAGCAAGACCACACTCCCAGCTGGGCATGGACATGAGTCTAAATTCTGGTCAGTGGGACGTGGGCAGGAATGGGTGTGCAGATCCTCTGAAAGGAAGGGGCTTGCCCTCCAGGCTCTCCGCCCTCAGGCTAGAACCTGGTAGCAGGAGTGCTTACTCTCTGTGCCCACCCTCCCCGCAGCACCCCAGGGGACAGTAGCACCAGAGAGAAGGTGCTCACCCTGTCCCTTCCTCCTCCCCAAGCCTCTCATCTTCTGGACTTCTGTGTTTGAGAAAAATAAACCTCTATATTGGTTAAGCTAGAATCGTGTCTGTTGAAGTGGACGAAGTTATATGCTAAATAATGCTATCATATTTACTCAATTTTAAATTATAAAAGTTCACAGCCCAGCATCTTTATATCTATAGTCATGCTCTTCCATACTGATGATCAATTATCTGATGTCAAGTCCTTGTTAGGAGAAGACAACCTCTTCCTGCCCAAATTATAACACTTTGCAGGTCACATATGTCTCTGGGTCCAGACAAAGGACACACCATGACTGTGACAGGAATCTAGAATAAAGGTGCCAGCTGTTTTCCAGGGAGGAGGCTGTTAGGGAAGGTCATGAGGCCAGAGCAAAAGGTGAGTAGGGTCCACCATGTCCTCAACATAAAATAGGCAACCAAAGAACGCAGTGTCGGGGCGGGAGTGCAAGAATCCCCTTGGCAGTGACCGTCGCACCTACCAGCCTGAGGTAGTTCTGCAGCATCTGAAGAGGGATCATGGATGCGTAGGTCACACTACTGAGGCAGCCTTCCTGAGGACCTATGAGAAGGAAACACAGAGAAGGACAAGGTGGCTCGTCCTTGTTAAATACAAATGATCAAAACAAACAGCCTATCCCAAAAGTTACAGTGTGTTTGTGGATCTATGTAGGCAGAGCCCAACATTTGGCCAAGAGGCACCGGTATGTTTTTACCATCCTGAAAACACTAACACTTTGTATTGGCTGAGGAACAAGTCCCTGCTGCTGTCTCTCAGGAACACCCACCTGCCCCTCCCCTCCCCTGGGGAGCCCACCCATCCCCCGTCAGTCACACCAGAGCCCTCAGATCCAGGCTCCAACCCTTTAAGCTGGTATTTTCTCCGACTGCTGGATTCAGTATTGTATTAGTTGTAAGCAAATGTTATTGGAGATAATCCCGACCCTCAGCAAATTCTAGCACTGGCCAGTATTCACATTCAGGCCTATTCCTAAATTCTGTCCTCAGCCCCCGCCCTGCTTTGGTGTTCTGCCACTCCCTCAACATGATATCTGATCCTGGAAGAATTTTCTGGAATAGTCTCACTTTTTTAACTTAAGGAACATTCAAACAATAATATAAAACTTTATTAGTTGAAATGGAATTTTTTTGTTTTGCTTTTTTTGGGGGGCTGCATCTACAGCACACGAATGTCTGCAAGCTAGGGGTCAAATCAGAGCTACAGCCACTTGGAATGTGGCTACGCCACAGCCACAGCCACTTGGAATGCGAGCTGCGTATGCGACCTACACCACAACTCAGGGCTATGCCGAATCCTTAACCCACTGAGCAAGGCCAGGGACTGAACCCACATCCTCATGGATCCTAGTCGGGTTCGTTAACCACTGAGCCACGAAGGGAACTCCTGAAACCGAGCTTTTAAAAGCTCCATCCCCAAATCTGGGAAATACATGATGCATCACAGGCCTTTTAGAGTTAAGGGCTGAGAAATTAAGAACTGCTACACTATTTACTAGCTGTATGTGCTTAGAGAAGAAAATCAATCTTTCTGAGCCCCAATTTCCTTGTACATAAAGTGAGAAACAGAAATACATATCTTAACTGGGCTGTTGTAAGGCTTATAAGAGTTTATACCTATAATGTGCTGTAGGTGAGAGGACCTAGCACAGAGTTAACGCCCCCTGAAGGTCAGCTTGTAAAATAATCACACTGATCAGACAAGGTACTTGACACAATAAAAGACATTTCTCTTAACACGGTGTCTGTCATTCTCTTATCAGCACATCAATTTGTTCTTAATGAGGAAGACAATCAGAATCACAGCAATCAATAATCAGGACAGACATCACGATGGGTGTCAAATGCACGGCTTTTGATTTTTCCTCTCCTTAATCAAACAAAGCAAAAATCGTTGATTCCCTCCAGCAATGGAAGTCACACAGGTATGGCCTAAGGACACAGGACAAAATCTCCCAAGTTCAGAGCTGATGCTGTGGAATATGCATGATGCAAGCTCTCTCAGCATCGCCTCAGTCTGGAAGACCCTTACCTGACAAAAGCACAGTGATCTGCTCTGCTTTATTCATTCTCAGAAAGTCCCATGGGGACTGGGTGAAGCTCTGACCTGCTGACCATGGCACATTTCCTAGTTCAAAAAAATACAATTAAGTGTCAAGAGAAGCTTTAAAGTAATTCTTCTTATAAGGGTCAATGTACAAGCTCCTGTTTAAGGCCGCTAAGAATTCCAAAGCTTAGACTGTCAGAGACACAGACAGACCATGGAAAGAGCCCCACATGGGGTTAGCTGCCTAGGACAATCTTTGTGGATGGTCAGGAAGAGGCCTTCCATCTACAGCCTTCTCCAGAGCTGTGCTTAAGGGGGACTGAAAGAAACCTGGAGAGTGACAATACAACCAAATGTGTCCAGGGTGAAGTTTTTAATAACTAATCAGATCACAGCTTTCCATGGTTCTTCTGGTACCTGCTTCACAAAGCCCAAGTACGCTGCATGAGAAAACAGGCCCTTTATGATCTGGCCCTTGCCTCCCTTTCCAACAAACTTTTGGATTCCAGTAAAACTAGGTAACTTCAGAGGCTCAGAATAAAGCAAACCTTTTCACAGTCTGGGCCCTCTCCTCACTCTTGCTAAAAAAAAAAAAAAAAAAAGATCCGCTTCATAACTGTCCACTCTAGGGAGCGGTTAGTAATAAATACTTGTTTCCTTCTCTTCTCCTTAAATACCTATTTTTAGCATGCCCCCAATACACGTGCATACCAACCTGTAACTCACTGCTCATCTGTTAACCTAAAGTGGATTCAAGGGACCCAGGGCATCAATAAAGTTACTCAGATATATATATATAATTATGATGCTATGTAAGTGTACCTACTGTATCATGCTTTGCTTTATTGCAAATCACAGATATTGTGTTATTTATAAATTGAAGGTCCTTGACCCTACATCAAACCAAGCTGATCAACACCATTTTTCCAATAGTATTTTCTCACTTTGTATATGAGTCACATTTTGGTAGTTCTTACAATATTTCAAACATTGTATCATTATATTTGTGTGGTGATCTGTGATCAGTCATCTTTGACGTTACTATTTTAAAAAGATTACACGTTCTGAAGGCTCAGATTAACGGTAAGCATTTTTTTTTAGCAAAAAAACTTTTTTTAATTCAAGTATGTATATAGTTTTTTTTTTAGATAAAATGCTACTGTACACTTTTAATAGACTATAATATATTGTAAGTAACTTTTATATGCTCCGAGAAGCTAAAAAATTCACATGACTTCCTTTCTTGGGATATTCCCCTGACTAAGGTGGTCTGGAACTGAACCCGCCATGTCCCTGAAGTATGCCTGTAACTACCAGTCATCAAGTGGCCACAGACAGGTCCTAAACTAAAGACTTTACCCACAAAACTCAATGATTCTTAGATCCGAAATATTCCTTGGGTGCCTCGTGTTTCTGGGACGCTCTGAATGAACACTTGGAACTGTCAGGCCTTAGCACCCACTTCTCACAGAGGTAAACTGATCTGATGGTGGATACCATTTGCCTTCACCAGTTTGCAGGTTAGCTGGATGAGGGCTGATGGGGGAAGCCCACCACCTTCAAAACATGGCTGTGCTGACTATCGGACCCCTAAGCCGAACCACACAAATAACACTGCCTTTTGTGTTCCTGAGAATCATTTATGAGTTATTTTCTTAAGGTACTTATTTAATTCTATAATAATGCCCCTGTAATAATTATAATTCTTTTAAGATCATGACCACGATACATAAGGCTGCCGTGAATAATTTGCTCTAAAAATTAGTGGCAATATGTGTTATGGAAGTGATTTAGCATAGATGCATGAACAAAATAAGACACTTGCCCTTCCTTCAGTCTTGACCATTCTTTTGCAACACGGAGCTATTGAAAATATACGGACTTTCCTAACAGACAGATTGGGATTGGAATCCTGACCACTTTTCTCCATAGCTGTGTGACCTCAGGCAAGTCATCTTAGAACTAGTTATCTGTAAAAGGAGACTGCTGTAAGGACTCACTGAGGTCTGTATCTAAATAAAGCTCCAGGCTTAGTTCTGACATCACAGGAGATTCCCCATAGATGTCAGTTCTCTTAGTTCAAGAGGAAAGAAACTAACCAGGGACAACTAACATTTAAAGTGCACTGATATGCCCAAGAGAAAGCAATTCTCTGTCTTCGTTAAAGTGCTTCTTTTAACTCTAGACTTCATTAGGACTCCCATCCAAAGGTAAGTTTTTTCTTCTTCTTCTTCTTTTTCGGCCACACTCACAGCACATGGAATTTCCCCAGCCAGGGACCAAATCCAAGCTGCCACTGCTACCTATGCCACAGTTGAGGCAACACTGAATGCTTAACCCACCGCGCCAGGCTGAGACCTGCACCACTGCAGAGACAACACCAGATCCTTAACCTGCTGCACCACAGCATGAATTCCCAAAGGTAAGATGTTAATGCACTAGCACATCTCTGGCACAGCCCAAGTACAGACTTGGAGCTGTGTTCAGGGTTTGCGCATTAGCAAGCAGCTGCAATGTGGTTAGTTTCTTGCATTTATCAAAATAGCAAGTGCAATCACAAAGCCTCATCAAGGGCTTTCATGTTCTTTACTCTTAGGGTATTATTTGAAACATAAAAGCATTTTTACACTAACAGGCAACATTACATAATGGCTGCATTATGAATACTCAAGTTTGTCAGCAACAGCAGCTGCCATAAGTGATCTTTGAATGTATTTAATCAATGATCTAAGTATCAGGTTATGGAACCCATAAACATAAATAAATGCAGAAATTTAACTTTCCCTTCACTGCAGGACGGCTGATACCTAATGTGATGGATCGCACACTGCTTGCGCCGAGGCCAATGCTGGAGTCAGTGGTGCTATTAAACGTCACATCTTCCAGACTCCACCATCCATCAGAAGAGATTGCTTGGAAATGGTTTGTCAGAGCTTGACTCACTGCTTTTGAGAAATCATCCCATGTTGTCTGTTTGCGAATATTTAAAGCACATATTGTGCTTTCACATTCAAAGTCATCGGAACCATAGTTGCTTGGTTGAATCTCACCAACTGAAATCCTTAAGGGTATTTTAAGAGCATCTGTTGGAAGAATAAAAGAATTAGATTAAAAAAAAGTCTTGACAGAAAAAAAAAGCAAAAATCTTACATAAACAGATATAAACATTTTAAAAATAAAGCCAAGGACAACTACCCTATTTCTTTAAATATCATCAATTAAATATTCTTCTACTGGAGTAAACTTTGGTCTCCCAATCTCTTCACAGTTTCTTTGGAACCATGTTGCTTGAACTGTTTTATCTTTCTTTGTTTCTTTGGCAGATTCTATTTCTTTGATGCTTTCCCTTCAGCAAGATTCTTAAATTCTTTCAGAAAATATCTGAGAAAACTGGAACCCTCTCTTGACTGTGAACTCTATATAGTACCCTTTGTCCTCACCTTCACTGAAATCATCATGAAGAAGGCCGGTCACAGCTGTTTAGGTCAGTATGCTTAGGACAATGGCTTGACTCATACAAACCTTGGGCTGGGCCTCAGGGTCAGCCTTCTCCTAGCCCTGTGTACTTGGAAAATCGCTTCGACCTTTCTACACCTTATATAAAGAGATTATACCTTTACATAATCTCTTATATAAAATGGAAGGACTATACAATTGAGTTGTTGTGAAGAGTAAAGGAACCCATGTTTGGAAGGGATTTATTATTTAATAAACTTTAACACACTACCTGTGAACACACTATCTTACAAGTACTAGAAAGTACTTGGTAAATGATAAACAGTGTGGCAGAAGCTTTTTAAATGATCTCTGTGACACCAACTGACCTTCACCTAAAAACTGATGAAAGAATGACTTGGTATGCATTAAAATAAAATGTTTAAAAGTGTTATTTCTTTTATGAGCCACTTTTTTTTTAAATCTTTTAATGGATTTTATTTCAATTATAGGTGTACATAAATCATCACAAGTCAATTTTATAGATTTTGTATCCCAAACCCACAGTGCATCCCCTCACCCCCCAGATTGTCTTATTTGAAAAACCAAGGTTTTCCAAAGTCTGTGAGTCATTGTCTGTTCTGCAAAGAGGTTCATTGTGTCTTTTTAGTTTCCACATGTAAGCGGTAGCATTGGGTGTTGCTGTCTAATTGTCTGACTGGTTTTACTTCGCATGATAATTTCTAAGTCCATCCATGTTGCTCTAAATGTTGGTAATTCGTTCCTTTTAATGGCTGAGTAACATTCCATTGTGTGTATGTACCATATCTTCCCTATCCACTCCTCTGTCGATGGGCATTTAGGTTGTTTCCATGACCTGGCTATTGCATAGAGTGCTGCAATGGACACTGGAGTACATGTGTCTTTTCCACTCATGGTTTCTGCTGGATAGATGCCCAGGAGTGGGATTGCTGGATCAAACGGTAATTCTATTTTGAGTTTTCTGAGGAATCTCCATAATGTTTTCCACAGTGGCTGCACCAATTTACATTCCCACCAATAGTGTAATAGGGTTCCTTTTTCTCCACACCCTCTCCAGCACTTTTGTTTGTAGACTTTTTGATGATGGCCATTCTGGCTGGTGTAAGTAAGGTGGTCCTCATAGTGGTTTTGATTTGCATTTCTCTAATGAGGAGCGATGTTGAACATCTTTTCATGTGTTTGCCATCTGCATGTCTCTTCCTAACACCATGCACAAAAATAAACTCAAAATGGATTAAAGATCTAGATATAAGACCAGATACTATAAAACTCTTAGAGCAAAACATAGGCCAAACACTCTCTGACATAAATGATAGCACCATCTTCTCAGATCCATGTGTCAGAGTAAGGACAATAAAAAAAAATATGAGCCACTTCTTAAACTTTCTTCTATCAACTGACCAGCTACTAGATTTTATTTTCGGTCTTCATGTTACTTATCAGCAGCTTCTAACACAACTGATGTGTCTCTGCTCTCTGATATATTCCTTTTCGATTTCCTCATACCTCATTGGTTACTCTTTAATCTTGTTCCTTTTGGCTGGCCTCTCCCTCTTTTCCAGATTTCTTAATGATGGAGTCTTGAAAAGCTTATTTCTCTTATTTTTTCTATGTTCACTTCCTTTGTGACCACATCCAATCCTATGACTTTAACTATCATCCTTAGACTGCTGACGCTTAGATTTATCTATCAAGTTCATACTTATTTCCAGAATTCTTGCTAACTTGGCAAGTCCTACATTGATGCCTGAACAGACAACTCAAATTCATACATTCAAAACTTAACTCCTGATCTTTGTTAGCAAAATCTGCTTCACCCAAAGCCTCCCCCTTGACAGGTGATGGCAATGTCATCCTGTCAGTTGTTCAGGCTGAAAACCTTGGAGTTATCCATGAATCCTCTCTTTTTCACACCTCACACCCAACCCATCTGGAAGTTCTGCTGGCTTCATCTTCAGCTATATCCATAACCAACACATCCTTATCTACTGTCCTCAAACCTGGACTGAGCCATCATTATGTCTCTCACCCGGAATGCTGCAGTAATGACCTACATTAGGCCTGTGACTTCCTAGTCTATTCTTGACAAAGCAACCGGAGATACTATTAAAGTGTATCCCAGATCCTGTCATCCCTAAGCTCAAACACGGAAATGGCTACCTTAAATCCCTACAACGGCCTACAAACTCCAATAACATCAGGCCTCTGCTCCCATCCTGTAATTTCTCTGACCTGTTTTCCTGCTTCTCTCCCCTCACTCATTCTAACCCAGCCATTCTACCCTGCTTGCAGTTCTGCAGACACAAAGATATGCTACTACCTGTTAGGGCCTCTGTACATGATGGTCTGCCTGGCGAGTTCTTACCTGAGATAGCTACACAGCTATCCCTTCCTTGCTTCCAAGTGTTCGCTCAGATGTCTTATCAGTGAGGCTTCCTGTTTATCATTTTAAAAAAATGAAACCCACCCTGTCACTCCCAATCCCTCTTAGGCTTTTCCATAGCACATATTACCATCTCATATTCCCTATAATAAATTATTTTAATTTTTTGGTCTTTTCTGTCTTTTTAGGGCCGCACCCAAGGCATATGGAGGTTTCCAGGATAGGGGTCTAATAGGAGCTACAGCTGCCAGCCTACACCACAGCCACAGCAACATGGTATCCAAGCCGCATCTGTGACCTACACCACAGCCTACAGCAACGCCGAATCCTTAAACAACTAAGCAAGGCAAGGGATCGAACCTGCAAACCTCATGGTTCCTAGTCGGATTTGTTTCCACTGAGCAACAACAGGAGCTCCATATAATGAATTTTTTATGTTTATTATTTATTTTCTGTCTCAATGTTATAATGTGAGCCGAAGTCAAACTTCTGATATAGCTGGCTGGCTGGACTGAGTGATAATCCTCATATAAGAGGTCATAATATTTCATTTGATCTAGCACTTCATACTCATAAACCCACAAGTGACCCTCTTAGGAAATGTGCTGAGAATCATATATTCTTAGAGCTGGAAGGGACCCAAAAGATCACCAATAATCTTTCTAGACAGGCAAACAGACACTGAAAGGTAACTGACCTTCTTATTTTCACACGATCAGCTAATAGCAAACTACTCAGCCATGATTTCTCATACCTCCCACCCAGTCTCACGTCTAGAAAGACAATCTAAGCCAGAAGAAAAGAACAATCATTATTTAAATATTTGCTAACTGAGCAAAGCCAGTCAAATAAAAGGAAGAGCTCACATTATTTCAATAAAAACTAATTCTGTAAAAAGCTATTCTACATGAAAAAATATAATTACCCCATTTACAATCAATTAAGTGTCTTTGCAGTAACTAGGGTTCAGAGAAGGTTAAGAAGAGAATGGGAAAACTGTAGTTGCATTAATATTTTCCCCCACAGTCCCAGAGGCCCCAGCAGTGTGGATGCAAAATGAACAACACAGCTGCAGAGGGCACTCACTCAGGTTTTCCAGCAGATGCTTGCAGTCATCAGTGGCGACATCGTGCGCAGTCCGATTATACTTATCTCTTCTTTCTGGCTCGAGCCCTCCGTGACTACACAAAACTTCTAGGCAGTTCTGTGAAGACAAGAGCTCCATTACCTCCCATTCAAATGAATAAACTCAAATAAAAAATCCAAGGGGAAATTCAGTGGCCCGTAGCAAGCAAATCATGAATTCTCAGCCAGAAAGCTTATTTCTCTTCTAGCAACCCAAATACACAGATTAATCTAAACACTGTCTCCAAATGAAAAGGAAAGAGTGCTTCATTTAGATGTGATTCACAGTATCAAAACATTGCTCCACAGAATAGCCTCTTAGGTTTCAAGAGAAAAAACTAGCTTACTAATCACTTAGTTTGCAGAGTGAAATTAAGAAAGAAAGAAAAAGCAAACTTCTGCAGACAGCATTCTTTCACGGTAATTTGGAAATATAAAGCAAAAAGACTCCTGCCATAACCCTAAGCCCCTTGCTATCGTCTAGAACATGCACTGCTTTCCTGGTCATGCAAGTGCAGAATTTGAACAATTCTGTCCCAGAACCCTTGTAAGCACATTTATATTTGAGATTTTACGGTTTTTATTTGAAAAAATGTGTCAATACCATGTTGACTGAGGTTTTAGAAAAACATTCTCAATAGATATTGAAGTTATGTGCCCTCTTTTTTTGTGTTCTCTTCTGTGCTACAGGGAATCTCCATTCAAAAAAATATCTCTAGCCTATGAACTGAAAGGTCCTAGTTTTCCAAAATTTTTCAATTCAAAGTGGTAGACAGACAATGTACGGGCAAACATTTTCAAGTAAGTAATTATGTGGCAGGATATTACATCAGGATATTTACCATGGAACGCAAGAGCACACACCCAAGAGGCTTTGTGCTGACTTCCACTTTTGACAACAGAGCAAACTACAAAGTCTGAACAGCTTTCTCTAATCTTGCTGTGGAACACCTTTTTTCCTGTTTTCTAAAACATGCCTTTTTTTTTCATGTGACTATTTTTTGACATAGAATATCCACATCGAAAAGTATACAAATAAGTGCGCAGCTTGAATTATCACAAAGTGAAGATCTCTGTGCAAATAGCATTCTGGAAGCCTCCTTAATGTTCCATCTCAGTCACCAGCCCTTCCCCCTTGACTCCCAAAGGTAGCTACTATTATGGCTTCCAAGATCAGAGACTGGGTTAGCCTGTTTATGAATTTTATATAAATGGAGTCATACTACAGGTACACTTTAATATTTGGCTTCTTTTCATTCAACATAATGTCTGTAAAATTCATCCACATGTTGAGAATAGTCATAGTTCAATTTCTCCTTTTTTAAAGTTACTGTGTGGTATTCCATCATACAAATATACTACAATTTATGTATCCTCTTGCTGGTGGACATTTGGATTTTACTAGGGACATTCTAGTATGTGTCTTTTGGTGGACACACGTACACATTTCTATTGAGTACACATAAGTGTTGGTCTGCTAAGTCACAGGGTATGCACGTGCTCTGCATCAATATTCTGCAAAGAGCTTTCAAAAGTGGCTATAGGGAGTTCCCTTCGTGGCTCAGTGGTTAACGAATCCGACTAGGAACCATGAGGTTGCGGGTTCGATCCCTGTCCTTGCTCAGTGGGTTAAGGATCTGGCATTGCCGTGACCTGTGGTGTAGGTCACAGACGCGGCTCGGATCCCGCGTTGCTGTGGCTGTGGCGAAGGCCGGCGGCTACAGCTCCTGTTAGACCCCTAGCCTGGGAGCCTCCATATGTTGCAGGTGCAGCTCTACATAAAGGCAAAAAGACAAAAAAAAAAAAAAAAAAAGTGGCTATACTAGTTTCTCCTTCCACCAGGAGTATACTTGAGTTCCAGTTGCTTCATAGTGCCCCCCAAATATACTTTAAATGCAACCATGAGTGCACAAGGAAATACAGGAAATGCCCAAGGGTCAGAAAGAAAGAGAGTAAGCTGAAACTACCAATTAAGTGAAATTTGAATAGGAAACCAGTGCTGGTTTGAGGGCAAAGTCAATACAGGGCATCTTTTTGGATGCTGAAGGGATGGGAGACTAAGCCTTGGTATCTGTAAACTGGAGGAGCTAAACCAGAGTACCTTTGAATAAAGAAAATTTGCCTCCCTATAAAGGGACAGACTTGGACATTGGTTTCTCAATGCCCCTGCTCAGGTTGGAGGGACCTCCTCTAACAATTGTAATCAAAGTCTGGCTTTTATGGATCTAGGATTCAAGTTTAAAAAAATCCTTAAGCTGGAGTTCCCATCGTGGCTCAGTGGTTAAAGAATCCGACTAGGAACCATGAGGTTGCAGGTTCGATCCCTGGCCTTGCTCAGTGGGTTAAGGAGCCGGTGTTGCCGTGAGCTGTGGTGTAGGTTGCAGACGCGGCTCGGATCCCGCGTTGCTGTGGCTGTGAAGGCCGGTGGCTACAGCTCCTGTTAGACCCCTAGCCTGGAACCTCCACATGCCACGGGTGCGGCCCTAGAAATGACAGAAAGACAAAAAAAAAAAAAAATCCTTAAGCTAAGAAATGAACTGAAACCCCAGTCAAATACAGAAATAGCAGTTCTTACCAAATTGTTATTACCAATTTATAAAAAAATCAGTAAATGCGTAAGATAGTTAAAAAAATTAACTCTGATTTAAGCAGAATAAAATCTGAGTTCAAAACTTCATGAATTTCCAGATAAGAGATAAAAATAATACATTTATTATACAAGTTAGTACTTGCAGCAAAAGCAGGTAAGAGCCCAAAGAGACCTAGTTTCTAATCCTATGTAAATGATTTTATCAATGGCTTTTGGTAAATCTAACATTTTTCTGCTTCAATTTCCTCATCGGTGTTTCAAACACTTGCATTTCATAGGACTGTTAGGTGACTTAAACGAAAAGATGGTTAAAAGCTTTCATATTCTTGGCACGTAAAATACTCTCAATATTTATTAGCTGCAGTTTTTATTATAATCAATGTAATTACCACCAATTAGAAAACAGCCCAAATATTCAGGGAAGTGGTGAGGAGTTACAGCAGATCAACAGATGTCATAATTCTAGGTGATGTTACTTCAAATTACAAATAGAACTGATAAAAGATGCAACCAAAACCTGCAAGATTCTTTTAAGTCCGACCTGTAAAGTCATCTGTATGTAACTTTTACTACATTCAGGTAGGGTCAGTAGGTAATCATATGAGCAGTGACCTTCTCTATAACGAAGCATTAAATGTCAGAAAGACAGCAGAGTAATTCAAATCCAAAGAACACCACAGAAGTGAGTTCTACTGTGCCAAGCTGGGCTCCATGGGGAACACAAAGAAAATGGAAAATTACCCAACTGACACTTAACAACAGCAGCTCCAACAACTATTTGAGCATATACTAAGTTCCAGGCACTGTTCCAACACTGCACAAGTATTTAGTGCTCATCAATCCTTAACAACTTCTCCAAGAGTTCCTAAGCACTTCTGTGCCAGGTGCCACATTACAGCCGATAAGTAAGGCAACGGTTTTGTTTCTTAGGCAGAAATGCAAAGTATCGTAAAGAGCCGTGCAGAAAAGTGCACAGGAAAGCGAACTGTTGAAATAATGAGCAAGGTTTTATTAAGTGGAGGAGGGGGGGAAGGTAAAGAACAGATTCTAAACTCTCTTTTTACTGGATGGGATTTGAGTGAAGAGGACAAATGCTGTGATGCTAGCTGCTGCTTCTGGAAACGGGTTCTCAGGGGACCTAAATGGGGCAGGGTGTTCTACCAAAGTAGAGCAAGAGGTCTAGAAGGATGAGTTCAAGCCAAAGTGCTATTAACTACGATACAGATACATGTGCTAGAGCAGAGACTTTAAAGAGCTGTGGCTTAGGCTTCAGCTTCCACCCCTACTCACAACCCAATGGCCAGAACTTAGCTAGGTAGCCATGGTTTTCTGCTGTGGAGACTGGAGGATGCAGTCTTTATTTTGGGTGAGCCCAGGGGAAACTCCAAGGGATCCACTGAGGTTTTGGGGGACAGTGAACCACCTCTGCCATGGGCCTTTAAAGGAGAGCTGAGAGGCAAGGGGCCAGCACCAGAAAGACTAAAAAGAGACCCCAATTCCAAAGAGCCAGAAGTAAGATCAAAGCCAGGGTGGGGAACTAACGGGTAATACTGGGCAGAGGGCATGAGAGGGAAAGCAGTCTGCAGATTCACAGGCAAGGAGCAGAATGGGCACTGGGAAGAACTTTGGGACGTGGATGTGCCCCCTCTTCTGCAGGGCTGGGGACACAGAGGCTCTCACAATGGGAAATAACAGCATAAGTAAGCAGGTGCATTTAGGGGTGAGTGGCCAGAGCCAGCTTGGAGTCTGATGTGAAGGGCTGAGTGCACGGAGCTTGGATGCTTTTCTGTCAGGCACGAGGCTATGTTCGGGTAGGCAAGTGCCATGATCATCTCAGTTCTGAAACCCAGCTGGTGCACTGGGAGGACATACCGAAAAAGAGGGTAATACACAGGAGACCAATGAAGAAAGAACTGTAATAATAGTCCATTCACTCACTGATTCAGCAAACATTTAGTACTTGCTCAGAGACTCTGCTGAGCACTCTATATACAGTGATGAAAGGGATGTTTTTTGGAGGCAGTGGAAAGGGAGAGAGGCATGCAAATAACCACAGTAAAGAACAAGCTCTCAGAGTTCCCATCGTGGCTCAGTGGAAACGAATCCGACTAGGAACCATGAGGTTGCGGGTTCAATCCATGGCCTTGCTCAGTGGCATTGCCTTGAGCTGTGGTGTAGGTTGCAGACGCGGCTTGGATCCTGCATTGCTAAGGCTGTGGTGGTGTAGGCCGGCGGCTACAGATCTGATTAGACCCCTAGACAGGGAACCTCCATATGCCGCAGGCGCGGCCCTAGATAAGGCAAAAAAAAAAAAAAAAAAAAAGAACAAGTTCTCTGAGTGAGGTGTGGAGAGGCACCCTGGGATCAATGAACTCCTGGAAGCCTTAACTGGAGATGTTTTCCAGGCAGGGAGGGGTCAGGACAAAAGAGGCAATTTGAGGCAGTATGAACAGCAGATACAAAGGCAGAGAGAGAAGGGGTGCACAGGCTGTGTGCACAGCCCAGACTGCACGTGTGCCTGTGGAGGGGAGACTGGGGCTTGAGCTGGAAGGGACTCATCTGTCATGATAAAGGTCTGGCACTTATCCTGGAAGTGACAGAGCCTTAGAAAGATGAATGGTAAATTACAGGACCAACTTCCCCTGTTAGAAAGGCCCCTCTCAAGGCACTGGAGAGACTGGTGATGAGGAGATCTTAGCAGGGCCTGCACAAGCCCAGACAGCACAGCACAAGGCCTCCCTAAGGGACAATCTGAACACGCATTTAAAAAAATACCCTTCTCTTTGTTTACATATTTATTTGTAAAGGAATAAAATCTTGAGTAGTAGCAATCATTTGAATCACTATTTTAGGAAGATGGAGCAATGAGCACAAATGTCAGGTGATGTTAACGGCTTAAGAGAGGAGGACCAGGAGATGCAACGGATGGGGTAAGAAGCACAAACATGGAGGCCCAAGAACACATCCTCATGGAATTGTTTGATGCAAATAAAAGTGAAGTGAATATAGCCGTCAATAGGGTTACCATATGGTTGTGCAAACTGGGACACTCAGAGGAGTAAAAAGGGGACTGTTAATAATTGCACTGGGATGACAGGCATAAACCAGGACTGTACTGGGCAAACTGGGAGGTTTGTTCCTCAGGCTATCAAGGAGATAAACTATAAACTGTGGGCTTCCTGGATAAGATATTCCTGGATGGATTCAGTACATGGTTAGGTGAGCTAGAGAGAAGATTTTGGAATCTCTACAGGTTATATTCTGGGGACCAATAAGATCATTTAAGTGGGAAAGTACAGAGCAAGAGGAGACAAAGGGTCAAAACCAGACCCATGAAAGGTGTTAGTGGAAAACATTGGAAAGTTCATGTCTTGGATGAGGAGTAGAGTATGACTCTGCTTGGCTGGGTTTATGTGAGTATCTTTTAGGATTCTGTCAGTGAGTCACTACTGTTCAAATTAAATTGCAAGGATGCAATACTCCTCACCGAACATTTTAGAATGAGTGTTTAAAAAAACAGTCTTCCCTTTGTCTACACAGAGTCAGTCTGGCTTTTTAGAAAATAACTTCATAAAAATTAAGGGAAAAAAATCATCACAGAGAATCAAAAGCACAAAAAGACCCCAGAGAACAGATTTCTATTTATCATCATTAACATCTAGTCTCAAAGGCTTGGTCCACTTCTCAGGTTAACTGTGATGGTATCCACTGTGTGTGACAAAGAAGAAATTCAGGGACTCCTATCATTTTTTTCTCTTTGCAGCCATGACCTAAAAGAATAAATCTACACCCCGGGGTCCCATATGGCTTCCACATTTAAGATATACACCTCATCCAGACCATCCAAACAGAGGAAATGCCCTGCATTTACCTGATTAAAAGCTAAAAATGAATCTGTCAGCCCAGAATCTAACACAATGCAAGTGGCCTGACAATGTTGACAAGTGGGTCAATGCCTGACCCGAGGACAATGGGCCCACCTGTGATGGCCTCAAAGACAGTGGAAATAAATGGCTGGAAGACACATAAAAAGCCAGGGGAGACCTAGATTTGGGATTAGTTACTGTAGAAGCCACAGTGAAAGCTGAAAGACTGGATAAGCTCTTTAAAAAAGGATGAGGCAGCTGGGAAGGAGATTGGGAGTCGTCTGGGATTAAAAAAAAAAGACCTGAAAAACAAAGAGAAAGCTTTGTCATCAAATTCTGAAGGGAAGCAAGGAAGGGGCAGGGTTCTGAAAGCTGAGGAGGACTGTGCATTAGAGTCAAGAACCTAGGAAGGCTTAAAGCAGGAGTGGCAGAAAGCCTGGCTTTGGCAATACATGAGCTAGAGTTATAATCTGCTCCTGCAGTCAAAAACACATACAGCCCTCCAAATAAAGAATCTGTATGAGGGCATCAATAGCCAGCTACTCAAATCCAGACACTCTCCCTAATACTTCTGCTGCAGGAACTTGACATGTTAATGTTCTCATGACGGAACACAGAGTTTCACTAAGAAATTCTTCTATCTATTCACTCCAAGTGATGAAAACAAAAGCTTATCCTCAGTGATGAGTTCAGCTTCGGAGTAGTCACAGGCCAGCTTTAGAGAGACCTACTCCTGTTACCAAACACTAAATGTGATTTGCATAAGTTGCTTAACCATTGGGAAAAAGATCAAGAACCAAATGGGAAAAGTACTGATTAGGGAATCTGATCTTCTATGAGGTGACCCTGGGGAATTAGTCATGCTGTTTCCCAAAACTTAATTTTTTTATCTGCAAATCAAGAGGGTTGGACTAGATGATCTACGTGTCTTCAATTTTTGAAATCCCACAGGATTTTTAATTGAAAAACACGTGGAAACTGAAGTCGTCCTCTTGGATAACAATGGTACTATTACCTTTCTTAGATTAGGCACATATATGCTACTGGAGAGAGAAAAAAACATACGTCTTTCAAGCTTTCCTTGTAGTCAGTGTAGAATCTCTTCACCCACACAACGATTAACTCAGAATTCTAATTTATTTTTTCATAAAACTGCTCTTAGCAACTTAGTTGTAAATGGATTACCTCTCTGGAGAACTATCTCAGCCAGGATATAAACATTGTATTAGGCCAAGGCTGCAAAAACATTTTCCAATACCCTTGACTAGGGAGGAAGGCAGCATGGTATCATGTGAACAGTAATGAACCAGGCAATCTGGGCTTCGTTCCCAACTTCTTCTATCTATTAATCCCTCCGGGGTTTAAATGTCCTAATCATAAAATGAAAAGATTGGCCTGGAAGATGAAGTATCTATTCTAGGGCAAAAAAAAAAAAAAAAAAAAAAAATATATATATATATATATATATAATTTTAACCTATTATTTTACTTTGAAGGGTGTGGATGTTGTCAGTCACGCTCACACTTTCTAAAATCTCTCATTTAAAATTCATCTGATGCTTCTTGAAAATAAGAGAATACAGGGAGAGTCACAATACATGTGAAAAAGAGGCCCTCCTTCCCTTTAGTTAACAAGGACAGAGCAGACACGTGGCCATGGGCCTGGGAACCCATGAGGATACCATCCTTGGTTATATAAAACATCAGGACTAATGAGGAGTTGATAATGAAGGCGCCAAGTGGTAACACGAGTCCCCCTTCCCTGCTGGGGAACTCACCCTGCAGCACGAGCTCCTCTCTCTGCCTAGCAGCAGAGGGTCAGCAGCTCAACAAGCTAGATGCTCAGGTTTTGGATTTTTTTTTTTTTGCATTTTTTTTCCAGCCTTTGGGATGAGTGTATGAACAATCCACTCCTACCAGTAACCTCTCGCATTATACTCAGATTTTTTTGATCCTTGATGCACCTCTCCACTGTCAAATGAGATTCACTGTCTTAGATTAACTACACATTTTCAAATTTAAGACTTTCCTATTTCCCATCTTTGTCTCCTAAACACTTATATGTCAAATATCACTGCATTCCATTCAAATCAACACATACATATTAAGTTCACAGAATTTCTGTAGGTTTTTTTTTTTTTTTTAAGAAGGATAAAACGCAAGCAAACTACTACCACATACATATTAAGTTCACAGAATTTCTGTAGGTTTTTTTTTTTTTTTTTTAAGAAGGATAAAACGCAAGCAAACTACTACTAGCAAGCAATACCTCCGCGCTGGACTGAATCATGCTTTTTTCTCACTCGTTTTAAAAAAAACCGAAGTTCAAAATGAACAGCTTCTGCTCTAGATCATAATAACAGGAAGTTACCCAACCAGCAGCTCCAAATGCACATTTCTAGCTATTCCAAGATATCTCCATCTGGATGAACATATCCTAGCATTAAATTCAGCATGCCGAAACCCACATTCTATCTTCTTGGTCACAACGACACCTCTTCCTTCCTCTGAGAACGTCACTATGATCCTTATGTTCAGCTCCAACATTTCCTGTATTTAATCTGTCTTCACATCTCGGACGTTTCTCTTCTGTGACCTCTCTCATTATTTCTACCACTCTCATCATCTTTCACCTAGTCTCCCTCCCCGCCACTGATATTTCCATAACCCCTGATCTCCTAAACTGAATTGCTAAGTCTCTCAACTTAAATGATACCGGTGATTTTGCTCTTTTGTACAAAACTTTTTAATGGTTGTACTCTGACTAGTAAATAAAGCTCAGAGTTCTTAATATGTCACTGGAAGCCTCTGCCATACTGTGAAAGCCCCAGTCTCGGCTCCTCACTGTTCTTCATTAGCTCAGCGAGAGCTGTGACCCACCTCCCTACCCCCAGTCTGTTCCTACTGCTCCCTCCACCTGAACTACTCTACTCTCTCAATGATAACTGGCAAATATTACTCACTCTACAAGGCCAAAATCACTTCCATCTCCAGAATGAGTCATTTCTGAGCCTAGCATCCCTCAACTCTACTCTCTGAAATATGTGAATTCTCTCTCAAAGTATCTGCATTTTTGTAGTGCTCCAACCATATACCTATTACCCTTGTTTTAATTTTTCTCTGCTTCTCCTTTCCTATACTTGTCTCGTATCCTACACCCTTGCCACTGAACTTAGGAGTTATCTAATCATACAAGTGATTCCTGCAAATGTGAGCTTACAAGGTGTCTCGCACCCAGGAGCTTCCGGATAGCTTTTCATTGTTAAAGCAGCATTACTGCTAAAGTGATTTAAATGGAAAAAGAAGCATGAATGAATGGTTTACTATTTCATGTTACTTCCTTAATAATCAGCATCTTTATTCTCACTGATGAGTGAATGTTAGAGCTCCCTCTTATGTATCAGTAAGATAGCACAGGCAGGGTACAGTGATGGAGTTCAGAACACAGGGCATGTGGACTTGAGTCCCAGCCCTCCTTCTAACTAACAGCATGGCCTTGGTACTGAACCAAATAAACCAATGGACTCAATCGATATACCACTTCTCCTCCTAATTCTGTTTGAGATAAAATATCTGGATTTACTCCCATATTTGTTAAACTCCAAACTAATTTTTATACTGTCTCACATATGCTTGACTGTAAATATTGGCCGCACAGAAAAAAATCGGTTCATGTTGGAAGCTGATCATCTCCTGCAATGGTATTGCTCAGTCTCTAATCATTCAAGTGAAATGCACTCAGTGAACAGCAGAAAATTCTGCCATTCATCAAATAACAACCGTGTAATTTGACCAACTGCTACGAGACACACCTTAAAACCTTTTGAAGCAGCAATATGGGCAGCAGTCCAGCCTTCGCTGTCGGCATGGTTAATAAGGTCTGCAGGAACAACGGGCTTGGATGTGCCTTCAGGATTCTCTTCGCCTTGATTCAAATCAAAGACACCCGACTCGGGTTCCTCATGCAACGAATTTCTACAAGCTGGTGTCGTATGGTACATAAGAAGCTTGAGGCTGTCCACATTACCAGTGTCTACAGCTGCATGAACTGGTGTCCAGCCATCCTGAAAATAAAATGCCCCGGTGTAGGGGGAGAAAGGATGATTATAACATTAGTGTTGAGAACAGTGTTATTTAAAGTTCACCTCTAAATGTTCTTGGGCATGGATCACTGAGCTGGGAAAAGCAGGCATTCTAATCATCGATGAGCTAAGTTCTCAGACCTCTGTCAATTACCATTATTTTCCATTGCTATGACTCATGTTTGCTATTTTGTAAGATTTTCCTCAACAGTGGACCATTTGGAGTGAACAGGTACTGCCCAGGCTGGTAACTAAGCTTTAAATACAGTAAAGCAAAATCTCAATTTAATAAATTATGAAAGAGAATGAACTTTAGTATCAGGATTTTTAAAAATTTATATCCAAGTATGTTATTAGTATGGTACCAAATAAATGCTCTTATAAGCCAGTTTTACTTAGAGGGAAGAGTCCTGACTCTAATGATCTTAACATTTTATGCAACTGTTTCCAGAAGAAAGATTGTAGATAATAGGAAAAAGGTAGACTTGCAGGAAAAACAAAGTCAAATAACTTCATGAGATGTATGTGGGCCTCTATGGAGTGCTCTGTGATTGCAGATGGATACTGATAAATCTAAATTTAGAAAATATTTCAAGGAAAGTTACTAGACCGATTCTCTAGAATATGTTACTTTGAAGCCTCAATCATCTACTTAGCTGGTTGCTAGAGCAGATTCAGAACTCTTTTCCAGGGCAGTAATTCTCAAAGTGTGGTCCCCTGACCAGCATCAGCATCAGCATAACCTGGTAACTTGTTAGAAATGCAAATTGTTGAGCCTCATTCCAGACCTGCTGAATCAGAAACTTTGAGGCTGGGGTCAGGTAATCTGCTTTAATAGCCCCCAGGGCAACTTTGTTGCACTAAAATTTGACAAACACCCTTCCTTCTCTAGAAAATCTTGATACCCACTGTAGTCTCTCATGTCTATGTAGAGAAGGGTCTGCCTTCCCAGGCACCATCTTAACCAGTTTTTTTATTTTTCTTCTTTTTTTTTTTCTTTTGCCACACTCACAGCACATGGAAATTCCAAGGCCAGGGATCAAATCCCCACCACAGCAGTGACTGTGCCACAAGAGAACTTCTACATTTCAGATTTCCGTAAAAGAACTGAGAGTTATATTTTATGTGCATTTTGCTTTTATTTTCCATTTGGCATTTTTTTCATTTGGTATTTCATATTGCCATACTAGATATTTTTCAGTGAGTACAGTACAGTTCTTTAAAAAAAATAACAGGGTAGAAGACTGGGAGAAAAACAGACAATAAATAGTAACAATCTACTTTAGACTGAGTCATCAGATCGCTTGCTAAATCTGTCCCTGAATGATGTGGCTTTTTCTCTGGTTTTGTACCTCATATCAAGGGAATCAACTTGGCCCAAACAAGACCATGGCTTGTCAGTAACTGGAGTGCCATACAGTCCTTGGGCATATCCCAGTAAGGTCAAGTGTTGCATGGCCTGTTCTTTGTTGGCTATGGATACCTTTCCTTAGGTATCAGCCCTCATTAGGCACCACGGTCTATGTGCTCTTGACCTTCTCTAATTTATACTACAAAGGCCATGCAGTCATTTCTGAAAAACTTAAAATCTTTCATTCTCCTTTGATTTCTCATTAAAAGTCATGAGAAATAATTATTTCCTTAAGGTCCTTCATCAATTATGTTGTTTATCTCTGTACTTCGGAGCCTCTGTGCTTCTAACAATTTCATTCAGCTCATCGACTTGCTTGAGAGCATGGATTTCTATGTTCTCTAACTTATAAGATGTGACAAAGTTTTAGGTTACCCTGCATTCTGATAATGATATAAAATCGTTCTTTTTTCACAGGTAAGGTGGAATTTTATAATGACTATGTAACACCACAGACTTCTCAGATAAAATATATACAATAACATGAATACATATAACAGTAGACTATTTTCAGATTCTCAAAAAAATGAAATTTTAAAAAGCCCTAGCAACAGGACTCAATGGAAGGTGTTTATAACTAGTTTATATTATATTCCTGGTTATAACATTAATTGTTGGTTTTCTTTTGAGGAATTAAGAAAACCAAGCTCTAAGAGTGACCTAAAATGGATAATGCACCTTTTTTATCCTAGGAAATTTTAAAGGTGTTTCCTGAGAGATGGTTGCACAGTATAGCCAATTTTCTATTAATAGGAGATATCCAAAGTTCTGATAACCTTTGGAGATTAAGTGTCTATACTTATCTTTCAACAGGAGCATGTTGGAGGGTGGTAACTATTACACTTTTAACATTTCGGAAGGCTGCAAAAAATATATATATATTCCTGAGCCCAGTGAAGACTGGGTCACAGCGGCAGCTCTTTAGCCCCACCAGTCCTCCACTGGAGAATGCATGTCATTGTGCAAAGGGAGGATTCAAGTCTATCACGATAGACTGATGAAGCTCGATTAAGGAGGGTTAATTGAGAAGTTTGCTTCAAATACATTTCTGTGAGGCTGAGATAGAAGATTTATCCAAGGAATCTTTTGTGCATCAGACCTAACTTTCCTCAGTTTCTCAATTTCTGACTTCACCTGTGTGCTCTGTACAGGAGATAGCAGAACTGTGTGGGACAACGATTCCATGACGGATTTCCATGTGCAGAGATTCAAATTCTGAGGCAAATTCAGCAACGGAACTCTGTGAGGTGCTACACCATCTTAGCAACAACAAACATTAGTTCTTGGAGGAAAAGTGAGCATAAATAACCCTCCTCTGTGTCCTGGCAATGGCATCGCTCTTGTCACAAAACTCCCTCCTGTTGACACACATCACAAATGAACACTGCTGTGGATGATGACAATGACTTCAATGAAGGCTGACCTTTGTCAGTCTTTTACAATCACCAGGCACTATACCGACTACCTTAAAAACATAGGTTAACGAACAAGCTTCTAAAGATCAGGGGATCAGATGTTCAAGCAGAGGTCACACAATACCCTTATCCAATATCCTCTAAGCAAAACAAAGCAACCTCTGTTTTAACCTATTTTGACTGTAGAATTTGCAGAGATACTATAAATTATAGGACAAAACCCAAAATACAGGTACTCACTCTGGTTTTTACACTTCGATCAGTCTTAGCTTCCAGCAAGAGTTTAATACATTCTTTATTTCCATTTTTACAGGCCAGGTACAGAGGTGTCTGTCCTCCATCAGCAGCGTGATTAATATTAGCATCATATGCAATTAATAATTCTACACACCTAGACACAAGATTATGATTAATTACATTCAAACGGGGTTTGATTTCTGAAATACCACCTGACCAAGATATTAAATAGAGAAAATAATGCCAGAGCAATTCCCTGTCTTTATTTAAACTAAATATTTAATATATATATACGTATCAATTATTGCTGGTCTAATAAGAGATCCTATTTTTAACAAGTATAAGATGTATTAATTATGTCAATGAAAATTTAAAACAGCACCTCTGATCAAGGCTGAATGCCTGGTTTATGACACTTCTTTGTAACCAACTTATAAAAGTATAAAGTCCTTAGAATATGTTTAATTGTGCTTGACATATATACTATTTGTGGTTCAAAATACTTTGAACCTTAAAAAAAGTCAGGCTGCTGAGTCATTCTGAGATTTTTCACTTGAGAAAATAATTATAAATAGTACAGACAGCAGGGCACCATGTGCCTCCACTATAAAAGGCAACATGGAGACAGAGAAAAGGGTCGTTTGGGTGAGAAAAGACAAGAGACACTGTCCTGTCTCCTGAAATAGGGCTAGTTTATGAGGAAAAAGACAGCTAAGCAGAAACACATTGCCCTGAGAATCAAGAAGGAAAGAAATGAGGTAAATTCAAGATTTCAAGGCACTTTGGAACTAACCTCAGTTTGCACAATTAGATGAGAATAAACTAAAAAAAAGAAGGATAGATCATAATCAAATCTATGAAGATGAAGCACTGCACATCTTCAGTGTTTTGCTTAGATGCATGCTTTTTCTTGGCTTCCCTTGGCAACATTTTGTTTGTTTATATTTTTAAAGTAAGTTACATACTGATGTGTGTATCTAATACACTTTTAAATTAATCAAGACCCTGGAGTTCCCCAGGGTTTTCCCTTTTTGCAAAGCCATCCATGCCTCCATGCCCATGACTGCTACAATATCCAAGCAAGAGATCCTATGGAAGTATAGGTAAAAGTAGAGCCCAAAATGCGAATCCCTCTTGGAGGACATAGGATATATATAGAAAGTAACAGCAAAATCAGTAGCTAGGATCCTCAATAATAAACTCAGAGTGAGGAGGTACATGTTAGATATGCAGAGGAAAAAAAATAAGACTGTACTTTAAGGATGCATTTTGAATTTTTAAAAATTTATATTTATGGCTAATAACATTAGTATGAAACTTAAAACTCTTATGTCAAGAATTCTGAGATTTGTTCTCATTGTGGGTTGGTGGTAACAAACCCTACTAGCATTCATGAGGATGCGGGTTTGATTCCTGGCCTCACTCAGTGGGTTAAGTTTCCTGCTTTGCCGTGAGCTGTGGTGTAGTTTGCAGACATGGCTCTGATCTGGCCTGGACGTGGCTGTGGTGTAAGCTGGCAGCTGCAGCTTCAGTTCGACCCCTGGCCTGGAAACCTCCATATGCTGCACCAAAAGCCCTAAAAAGAAACAAACAAACAAAAAAAAAGGAATTCTGAAATTTGTTGAAGGAAACATTTCTATCGGGATGGTAAGATAAAAAGGTGACAACAGCTTTCATTCTCCATAGCCTGCCATTTCAACACTGGCAGAGAAGGAAATTTAGCTTTATTTTGTTATTAAAATATGATGATTTCAGAAAGTTATGTCTATACTCAACTGACTTATTAAGCTACTGAAGAAATTACTAACAAATTTATGTATATTTTAATTCATAGACTCTTTTTGGCTTTGTGCTCTACTTTCTTTCAGTACGTAAACTCCTGCTTCAATTTTTTTTAATGATAAAGTTAATAATTGGGATCTAATGCTGAATAAATTGCTAGTAGGAAGTGAAGATTATTATAAATAATATGTCTGTTTTATTTTTAATGCCATCACACATAAAAAATCTTTTATTATGTTGCAGTGGTAGAAAATGGCGAACAACAAAGTGTTTTATCAATCCATTCTCTAACCACATACACAGCTGACATTCATATCTACAGGTTTTGCATCTGCATATCCAACCAACCCCAGACGGAAAATATTTGGAAAAAAATCCTAGGAAGTTCCAAAAAGCAGAACTTGAATTTGCTGCATGCTTTCAGCTATTTACATAGCATTTACATTGTATTAGGTATTATAGGTAATCTAGAAATGATTTAAAGTATATGGGAGGATGTGTGTGGGTTACATGCAAACACTGCACTATTTCATATAATGGATGTGAGCATCTTCAGATTTTGGTACCTGTGGGAGGTCCTGGAACCAATCCCCCATGGACAAGAGGGATGACTTTATGCTGATTTACCAAAAATAAGCTGCTTCCTCGGAAGGAAGTTCATTCACATGAGGTCTGGAAACAGCATATTTCTTTTCTTCACTTCCTTCATATAAAGCTATCTATTATTAAGAAGAGCAAATTTAGGATCCTGCTTTGCATTTAAATTCTCAAATATATTTAGCTGAATTTATTCTCCAAGGGATCTGAAGCACTAGTTTACACATTCAGCCAAAACTAAAATATGTGTGCAAATTACAAAAAGGTTCTTTTCATGGGGTGGAGGGGGGATTAAGAGCATCACTTACTTGAAATGTCCCTGAGCAGCTGCAGCACACAAGGGTGTGAAGCCATTTTTATCAGCAGCATTGACTTGGGCTTCTGCATTCAGCAGCAATCTCACACAGTCTATGGATTTTAATAGAAAGCCATTTTAATTCCCTGCTTAAGAGTTATGATGAGCCAAATCTATACAAGTTGTAGACAGATACTAACCCCAAAGGACCTCTCCCATGCACAGCTCATCTAGCAATTCTTTCAGGGCTGAGTCAGATTCCACAGACTATTTCACAGGGAAAGCAACTTCTTTACCCCAGGACTTTGATACCCCAGACTCACCAACTAAGACATTTCTTTCTTTCTTTTTAGGGGGTGCTGGTGGAGGGAGAGTTGCAAATGAGTGAAAGGGTTGTCATATGTCAGAAAAAGTTTTACCAGATTTTTCCATTGGCCAATCCCAGAAAATAGTTACTGGATAGAGAACCAATCCATTTACCAAACTGATATAACATTTTTTATATTTAAATGGTTAAATTCGGAGTTCCCGTCGTGGCTCAGTGGTTAACGAATCCGACTAGGAACCATGAGGTTGCGGGTTCGATCCCTGGCCTTGCTCAGTGGGTTAAGGATCCGGCGTTGCCGTGAGCTGTAGTGTAGGTTGCAGACGCGGCTTGGATCCCGCGTTGCTGTGGCTGTGGCGCAGGCCGGCGGCTACAGCTCCTGTTAGACCTCTAGCCTGGGAACCTCCGTATGCTGCGAGTACGGCCCAAATAAGGCAAAAAGACTAAATAAATAAATAAATACATTGTTAAATTCTTACTTTAATTATTCTTTAATCACTAAAACGCTTTTGTGTGGTGGTCCTCCCACACTGAATTCAAGGAATGAGCATCAAGGAGAACCCACACAGTCACCAGACTCAGACATAAATATCACATAGACCTCATGTTCCACATGTCACCTACTAGACTGAATTTCTCTATATTAGAAAAAATTCCCATGATATTGAAGTATTTCCCCCAAATTTTCAAATAATGAACCATCTTCTTCATTCGCTGTAACCTTCGATTTTAGTCCACCAGAGCATAGTGGAGCTCTGAAAACTCCTAGGAAGCCACATTATTATTGAGAAGCACATGGCTTACATATACAATGTTAACTGACCTTGCATTTGCCAGAAAATCATCTCTTTATCTGAACTACAGTATGTTTTAGAATATTTGACTATAAGACTTGCTTTTTAAGGAAAAAGATTAATTCCCTGACTTCAATGATGTGTCATTTATACTTGTACAACTTCTTAGTTCTCTTAAGTCAAAAAACTATAAATTGTTCCAACTACAGAACAATTTCAGACACATGACCTTTCCTAGCTGGTAATAAAACTTTCCCTCACGGCAGCCATGTGCTAATGCCCAGGGCTTTGCCTTCACAGACACCAGATATATCTAACAGACAAATTAGAGCTTCTTTCTCCTGGTCAAAGTCATCACAGATGCGGGGCTTTATTCTAAAATGTCCTTTACAGTTACTAGACCCCAAATTTCTATGTACACAATACATTTCATTGTGCATAAAGATAACTTTTTGCTAGCTGCATTAAAATTTTACATTAAAAAAACTGTACAATTTTTTTTTTTTTTAATGTTTATAGGTGTTCCCCTGGTGGCCTAGTGGTTACGGACTTGGCATTGTCACTGCTGTGGCTCAGGTTCAAACCCTGGCCTGGGAACTTTTGCATGCCATGGGCACGGCCAAACAGAAAATAAAAATAAAATGTTTATAAAAATCTTTAAATCATGTAAAAAATTATTTATTCTACCTGGAAGGGAAAACTGAAGCCCAAATGAATCTTTTGCTCATAACAATGATTACAAGGGTTTTGACTCTCCATTCTTTGGCAAGAGGGTAATACAATGAAGTAAGATCCCACTGTCTTTACCTGTATGTCCATTCTTAGCAGCAGAATACAAGGCAGAATGGCCATCTTCACAGGAGTAATTAATGTCCAGTCCTTCTTCATTAAGCAGCATTGATAATAAAGTGACATTTCCCTGGGCAGCAGCTTGCTGAAGAAGGGTGGGCCTGCCAGCCAGGGGGGCAGGACCACCACTCATTAGCAAAGGGGTTAGGGAGGGTGACCAGCCTGTGGGTTAAAGGGACCCTAGTTAGAGAGTAGGAGCAAGGACAAGAGACAGCTATCTACTCCTTTCTGAATTACACACACACAGACATATGGACACGTATCCCTAGAGGATTATGTAGTTTCTAACATTAGCCATTTGTTAATATTTACTTAGCACAAATCTCTACTGTTATTTCAGTCTTATATCTGATGCTAACTAAATTAACATACATGGTGACAAATTATTTTTAGTTGTCAGTCTTGCACAGATAAGTGTTAAAATGGTGATTGGTTTTAGGAAACTAAGAAGGCAGTCTCATTTTAAAAGTTCAAATTCCTCTTCAGGATTTCAAAGACTTTGAATTTAGAAATTGTGTACAGATTTCCTCAATTTCAGTATCAGCTGATAGAATTACTTTTGTCTTATATGTAAAGATATCTAAGAAATAGAAATTTTCCTTTTCCTACAATGTTTCCAAGGTGCTTAATTATAAATTTTACAAAAACCATTGAGATGAACCCAATACTCTCAAGAAATCCATTTACATTTCTCAAATTCCCTCATTTGGGAAGAAAAATAATGGGTAGCCAACTACTACTCAGTATGAAGAGCTAACAAAAGCACAGCATATAAAGAATATACCAGCACAAATATCCAATTCATAATTTCGAAGACTAAATCATCTGGCCCTCTTCACATTTTGTACCAAAAGCTTTAATCAGCAAACAAAACAGGCCACTCTACCATAGAGTTTTAACAAAAATCATAAGAGTTATCATAGTTAGAGATTTCTCATCAGTATTTAGCAGCTTTAGAAGAGAATCTGTTAAGTGTGTGAAGTCGGTTGCATATAGCATGGAAAATTTTCTGAATTCTTCCTTGATCAAAAGGCTGTAAAAACAGTAAAGTAAAAATGTTTATTTAATGTGATATATAGGTATTTCGTTTATTTCAGGCTAAAATATAATTAACTTTCAAAATAAGTCATTTTTCAGAGTTCTTGTTGTGGCTCAGTGGTTTAAGGACCCAACACTGTCTCTGTGAGGATTCAGTAGGTTAAGCATCGGGCATTGTTGTGGCTGTGGTGTAGGCCACAGCTGCAGCTCCAATGGGACCCTTGACCCGGGAACTTTCATATGCTGCAGGTGCAGCCTTAAAAAGAAAAAAATGTCACTTTTCTTTCTTCCTTATGGAACCCCAAAAACCTGCAAGTAAAGCTGTTTGTATATGGGGACTTAAGTACAAGATTCATTCCTGGGATACACTTTCTACATCTGGTAATAGTCTCTGTAGTAAGATATAATAGGTGAATCTTTCATATTCCCTGTACCTTGGTACCAGGATAATATTCTACATATGAATTATATGAATACATAACAAATTTCTATAACTGAATCTTAAGTTATTGGTCTTTTTTTTTCTTTTTGGCCACATAATGTGGCATATAGAAGTTTCTGGGCCAGGGACTGAATCCAAGCTGCAGCTGTGACCTACAGGACAGCTCACTCCTTACCCACTATGCCACAGTGGGAACTCCTTAAATTACTTGTCATAAATTATTTCATTAAGTATTAAAAAGGTGCCTATGAAAATATTTTTTAAAAATTCTTTGGAAAAAAAGAACCAAAGCAGTTTATACAAACAAAAGTGACTGCTTATTAAAAACTGGATATTTTATGTTCAGAATCAGTTATCTGGATCTATGTGTACTTTATGGTTTTTACTCTATTAGTATGCAACACAATAAAATTCAAATGCTCATAAAATTACTGTTATTTATCTAAGCTTTATGATATTTTCCCATTGATATTCACTAGCTCTTCTTACAAAAGTAGGATTTTTTACTTCATACTTACAAGAAGGCTCCTCTCTGGTACATTTTACCTTTTGTATTTTCTTAAAAACAAACAAAAAAACAAGCCCACAAAAATTAAATCAGTACTTATTAGAAATGGATGATAAACAGAAATTATAAACACCAAGGTATGAAACCTTGACTGCAAAGCAAACACAAAGGCAATTCAAAAGACATGGCACTGGGGTTCTCTGTGGAATAGGAGGAAACAGGGTTCAAGTTCAGTCACTGCGTCTTTCTCTCACCTCCTCCTTTCCTCCTGACTTCCACCCCCACTCCCTCCAACTCTCAATTCCTCTATCTCACTCCGGGGGTCTCAGTTCTTGATATTCTTTTAAGAATATCAACAGGTGTTTATTAAATGGTTTGGTCTTCTGGTGGGTTTTGTTTTCATTTTTCTTTTTTTTCAAATACAATTCTAAGCTTTGGGGATAATTAAAATATATTTTAACTGTTTTTATGGAAATATTCAATTATGAATATAATTTCCTGGCAAATTCTATTTTTAATGCTAAGCTGAGAGACAAAATATTTTATTCAAAAAAATGTCTTCAGACCACTCAAGAGTCTTACAGCTCTATTATACAAAACTCCAGAAGAATATATATTTCCTTATTTCCTTCTTTTAAAATATAATTAAAAATCTTTCACAAAAGAAAAATGCTTTATAAATACCAAGTACTCTTAAAGTTTAAATACATTTTTTATCTCCACTCTCATTTCCAATTTTCTCCAGCACAGGCAAGCTTAAATTATTATAATAAATCCTACTATAAAGATGGGAAAAATAAAAACTTCACCATGAGACTTTATTGTTCATTTGAAATCCTCAACAATGATAAAAGTGATACTATTTAGTTGACTGGTTAAGTTATGGTTAAGTAGTGATAGAACAGACCTGCAGTCATAAGGCTACTTTAATGATGTTAGAAAAAGGTCATTTAGCTTTGCAGTGTCACATGCAAACATTAGTAAAGGAGAGCATCTTGCAGAACATGCAATGATGAAGGGAACAGACAGAATGTGCAATGGCAGAGGAGTTGAGAACAGCTTCTGGCATCAGCTTCAGAGCATGGAGAAGGTTATTCTCATAGCTCAGATCCATCTCATTTTCTGACTTAGACTTTAAGCCAATCAAACATGGGGTATACTTTTTAAAATGTATGTTTGCCTAAGGAAAAAAATCTGAACCAAATTAAATAAAATGTAGCAAATAATTATTAAAAAAAACAAACAAAAAATTCCAAGGGTATGGAAACTCAGTTGCCTGGGGTGATTTCTCATTTAAGATTCTGCTCCCCTAACAGTGGAAATCTGTTCATTTGACAAGTTCGGGAGTAGCAAGAAATTCTAGTTTCTTTTAGAATTTTAAATGCTATTTAAAAAAATTTAAGGCTTGGCCATAAAATTGCTAACAGAGTAATTTACAATACAATTCAATAAAGTGTATCTTTTGTTATTACGATTCTCAATGATTTAACTTAATCATAATTGTTATCATTGCTATAAGGTGACATAGAAACAGATTTGTTTTTAGAGTTTGAAAGATCATAGGATCTAGATTTCTAAGGAGGGAAAGGTAGTGAACTGCTATTTGAAAAATTCAACAGGCAAGTTTAATAAATCTTTTTGGTTTGGAACTAGTTCAGTTCTTTCATATTTAGATGGAAAAATTAATGGCTCAGAGAGAAATTCCTCTTTAGGGCAATACCTAGAAAGGAGCAGAAATGAACTAATGATGTTTTACACTCAGTCCAGTGCTCTTTTCATCACTGAAACTGAAACAGACATTCACTAGGTATTTGGTAGATCTACTGTCTACATGTCCTGCTCTTACCAATCACAATGGCATTAGCAGTTGTTTATAAGATGAATACCCTTCAATGAGCCTATGATTTGGAGAAGCACAAGCTTAACCAGGCACAGATAGGTTAAGAAGCAGGATGGAGGGCGCTCTGGTGCTTTCTAGTTGCAATGGCTATGGAGGTAAAAACAGGTGCACCTAAATGAAAAACAGTTGAAATCCTGTATCTCATTTGGAAAGTTTAGTTTTATCTAAACCCTTGGTTGCATTATACGCCCCCATTATGTAATTTCAATAACATTTCCATCCCCCAAATACACTGGATGTTCAGTAAATGCTTGATGAATGACTAACAACCTCCACTGCCTCCATTTTTCTCCTAATAAACTCTGTCTTATCATCAAGTGACATAGAAGCCTGTCACCCCACCAATGGTAATTCTGCAGTTCTGAGACTATTTTGGCTAAACTTCAGAATTTGAGAACAGAAAATGAGGAACCAGTTTCACGGATCTTTAGTGAGTGCTATTTCTTTGGTTCCACTACTTATCCTCTTTTGCTCCCTACACACAAGCAATGGCATTTTTCAGAGGAGTTATTGCTCCTTGACTCAAAATTCCACTTTGTCTTACATGGGTCATTTTGGTGAATATATAATGGACTAGGAATTCTCTGACTTTAAAAGTTAACTTAAAATCATGCTGACAAAATGTTATTCAGTGTTATTCAGTCAAGGATCTTGGTTTTAATGCTTTTCCACTGAAACCAAAGGGCATTTGGAGCTGAACTCTGGAGCACAGAAATGATCGAAGCAACTACTGGCAAAGCATCAGGGTACAAAGCAAAGATGGCTTTGTATTTTTTAAGAACTGACAAAATTTATATCCCAGGAAGTACTTTCTGTTTTATATAGTCTCTGCATTTATGTCAACAGCATTGCCAGTGCTCCAAACATTTCTGGAACTTGTGTTGTGTGACTGTTTGAAGGCCTTACAGCACATTCTCTGATTCTCCTGAATGGTAGCAAAAATTCCTCCTCTGAGGTTGGATTTAACTTGTGGGAAAGAACTAACATTGTTTTAGGCCATAAGAAAGGCCGTCCAACTCAGTAATAACATTTTGGATTTAAAAAAAATATGAATGCTGAATGCCTCCAAACACATCACAAATGCTTTCAGCAACAGTATCACTGGAGCAGTAATATCACCTCTATTCATCAGTCATGCTTGCTCTGAGTTCAATACCGTGTTCTTTGCACATGATATGACATTAAACCCTCCTACGAGCCCCAATATGTGCAGCATAAGCTCCACATTAAGGATGAGTAAACCTGCTCAGTTTAAGAAAAATCAACCAAAACACACAGCTGTAAAGGGCAGAGTCAAGGTTCCAGTGGAGATCCGACCAACATCAAAATCCATGCTGTTTCCAATTCCTGGTTTTGTCGCTTGAATCTAACCTTTCAAGGAGCTTAATTTCAAGGAGACAGCTTATAATAGGTTAAATAAGTCCTGTTATACTGTTTTCATTACCTGATCATTAGCAAGTACAGTGCTACCAGCTTTTCTTACTCCCACCCTGCTCCCCAAATTTAATATATAACACTGCTCAAATCTTCCTTTACTTCTTAAAGTTCCCTCTCATTAGAACCAAGTCTCTGCTAACCACTAAGATCCTGGGGTGGGAGGGACCCCTGCAAAGTTTCAACACAACTATGACACCATAACGTTATTATAGAGCCCCATTTACTTAGTAAAGAATGAATGTCATTCAAAAGCAATGCTTCTTCTAGCACTGTATAACAAAGGGAAAGATTCTGTTCTTGATGACTCTTGGTTTTAGTGTGTTTGATTCAGTGACTTCATAAACCACATCTGCAATGGAAACCTTCTCTAATATAGCCCACATGCTATGTTGTCCATCTGGGCTCAAGTGTTAGAAGATGGCAGCTCTAAACAGAGTAAACAACTTCTGAAATAAACTAAACTCAGGACAGAGGTTTACAAATATACAAGCTCTGTTTTTGAGGTTAATCAAAGTTAACACTAAACTGATATTAAAACTTAGGTTATACCTATTTCAGAACACATCTAATCAAATTTACAATCTAAGGTAAACCATAACATTATTAACTACTTGAAAGCATTCTTTCAAATGTCATCTCAAAAGGGACAGAACTGAACACATACTGTCTGGTGATGGCTAACAGTGAATTCTCGAGAGATAAATATTTAATAAGAAGGAAGAGCCTTTCCTCCTTTCAGGCTCTCTAAATTAATGGTCTCCATGTGTTCCAAACCACTACTTTTAGGTTATTTTAAAAGAAGAAAGCACTTAGCATAACAAAACCGCAATTCTTATAGCAAGATGAATCACCATACCCTGGAGCCTTTAAAGAAAGACACAGAAAAAGAGAAGAAAGAAATAGGGGGGAAAAAGTACCAAAAAAAAAAATTTCAACGCATTGTGAAGGAAATAAGTGAGAGGACAGGAGGATAGGCCACATTTTTAAAGAAGGGTATAATATTCCCATCCCTTTACCTGATGCTGTTACCAGGAGGCTGTCTGAGGCACCTGCGCTACAGGATGAGGCACTAATTGGGTTTATGGAAGAGCAAAAGGCAATGGTGGTGGAAATGACAAGGGAACTTTCTGAACATGCAGGTTGGTTCAGTCCAGAGCTTTCAGCAGGCCAGGCACCCACCTGAGACGTGGCCAGGGCTGAAACGGCACAGCCTGCAGGTGCCACAGTTAAATCTATGGACGGTTTTGGTGGCAGCTGAGGGGAGGAAGATTTAGGGAGATTCTCCTCATTTATTACCCTGATCCCTTGTGGCAAAGTGGAAGGAGGCGAAGCCACAGTTTTATCAACTTTGGCCCCTGCACTGGGGGCCCTGCCGCTATCCATGATAACCTTGAGCTGGGGGTGTGGTGGAGAAGGAGTTTGGGAGAGCCCTGGCTTTTTTGGAGGGATGGGAGGCGGGTTTCCTCTGTCAACTCGTCCTACACCGGAAGTCTTTAAACTGGTCCGACCAACCAGGGGGTATGTGCCAGCGTCCCCCGTGGGGGGCGCGCCAGGCCTTGGGGGAGCTCCCGCTGGAGGGCTTGTAAATCTTGACAGTGCTTGGGTCACAGTATTCCGGGCTAGCTGTTTGGCCACTATGTTGTCACGACTTGTAGGAGAGACATCTCTGGACGGAGGGCTCTGGGTTGTGTTCCCATTCTGGTCTGGGTCATTAGCATTGCCCTGAAATCTAAATCGTGCCGCTTGGATGCGCGGGTTCAGACCTGGATGCAGAGGCGCACCGGCACATGGGGAATGTAAACTGTGCGGAGGTGGGGCTGGGGGGCAGCCCTGGGCAGCTGGGCCTGGCGTGTGCACAGTAGGTGGGGCGGTATTGCTGGGGAGCGGGGATGTGTTACTCGTTAAATCTGATGTTGAGCCACTGCTTGGTCCATTTTCCTCAATTCTGTTTGTACTTGAAGGTGGGGCCGTGGGCAGAGAAGAGCCAATCAAGTCACCATGGGAAGCCTGCCTGTCGATACCTGGTCTGACCAGGGAGGCACCTGCGGACACATTCCCTTTAGCATTGGTGGAAACTAAGGGGCTCCCCGTGGCAGGCTTTACAGGCACCGTCAAAGGCAACTTCTTCGCGGGGTCAGCATTTTCTGTCACTAGGTCTGTCTGGCAAGCAACAGATCTTGTCATCGGTCCTTCTGTTCCCACAGATATGGAGACCAAACGTCTATCTTTGGTCTTCCGGGGAAGAGAGAGGCTGGGTTTGCTGTCATTTCCCCTTTTTAGTTGCTCAATCATCTTCTTCATCTTGTCTATCTCCTCTTTGAGGTCAGTGGTGTGTGCTTCCTCCCGGTGCAGCTTGGCACGAAGCTGTTCCCGCTCCGTGTCAAACTCTGAGAGCTGTTTTTCCATCTGAGCTTCCATTTCTGTGCTTCTTTGTTTCTCAGCAGAGAGTTCCTCTTCTAATGCACTCATCTTTTTCTTCTCCTCTTCCAGTTTGGCCATCACCTCTTCCAGCTTCTGGGCCTCCTCTATGACTTTGCCTGAGAGCTGCTTGCACTCCTTGACCAGCATCAGGACCACATGCTTGTTTTTGCCTCGCTCCTCCTCCAGGCGGGCAGCCAGCTTCTTGTGCTCTTGTTCAAGGGCTTGGAGCTGAAGCTTTTCCATCTCCAGCTGAAAGAAATTCACAGGACAGCTCTGATTAGCAGGCAGAAGATTCCTGTCGCCAAAGAATGGAGAGATTTTCCTTAATTTTTAAATAATTACGTGGTTTGGGTTACCTAAACTGCCACAGTTCTGAAATGTGTTGAGATATGAAAGACATTTTAGAGGCTCATTAAAATGAGAAAATAGATGTAAATGGTTTTATGAAAAACATCTACAGAAATAGAGAATTTTCTAATGTATTAAAGTTAACTACATAAAAGAACAGTAATCTGATGGTTCACATCACAACAAAAGAGTTCAGAAAGGTCTGCTTTTGTAAAAACAGAACTCTATTAGGGAACTGGTGTGGGTTTTTTAAGGATTAATGCCTTAAATTATTAATATTTGAGATACTATATAATGGAAATAGAAGACTTCAGTTAAATTTTAAACTCCTGTACTTGCTTATTACATAGCTTTTCAAGAAATCTTCTATGAGCTTATGATGAGTTGCTATAAAAATCATGTAAGAGCATATATGAATCTTCTTTGAATTTCTATATAAGAAATATCTTAGCAGAAATATAATCATTATCAGGGAACCCCAAGTCTGACCTCATCTCTCCCTTCAGTCCCACTTGCTCACTTAGCTCCCATTACACGATCTTCCTGGTGTTTTTTTTAACATCACCCTGCCTCAGAGTCTTTGATCTTGCCACTATCTCTGCCTTGAAACGCCACCAGGACCTATCACATCGGGCTCCTGCATGAAGCAGTTTGCGCACTGCATGAGTGTGACTGGCTATGGGGTTGAGAGGGTTAGGAGTAGGTTAGCCCCAGCCCTGTCTACTCCCCACGCTGTCTGCCCAGGCCTGGAGCTGCATCTGCCTGAAAATAAGGGCAGCTTTTCCTTCACAAAAAGGCTCTGTCTGCTCACCATGGTATAGGCCCCTAGGATTTAGGCTTTCAAAGGCAGTATCTGCCTAATTGATTAACATAGTGAAGGAACTTAAAAAAAAAATACATACACTCTTAATAACTTCACATGGGTTTTCTAATATGCACAAAAGTACCCGACAGCACAACACCTGGCTCCTTCAGGTTTTTGCTCAAATGTCACCTTCACAGCAAGGCTTCCACCTTGGTGGAAAACAACAGTCCTTCCCACCCTTGTACTTTTCACCCTTTGCTAGTACCTGCCTACTCCCACTAGAACAGGACTCCATGAGGGCAGGGACTGTGTCCTCTTTGCTGCTGTGTCCCCAAACCTACAATAGTCTTGGGCACAGAGTGGCACTTAATAAGCTGAATGAATGAAATTAATACAGTTCACAGAAACATCAAACTTCCAAATACCGATGGACTTTCTGAATACACAGGCCTAACAGGTGCACTATTTGCCCAGGTTTCTTTTCTCTTTTTTCTTTCTTCTTTTTCATTTTTCCTTTTTTTTCTTTTTGCTTTTTAGGGCCGGGCCACACTTGGGGCATACCGAAGTTCTCAGGCCAGGGGTCGAATTGGAGTTGCAGCTGCCAGCCTATACCACAGCCACAGCAATACAAGATCCAAGCTGTGTCTGCCACCTATACCACAGCTCCCGGCAATGCCAGATCCCCAACCCACTGAGCAAGGCCAGGGATCAGACCTGTTTTCTCGTGTACACTAGTCAGGTTCATTACTGCTGTGCTGCAACAGAATTCCCTCACCCAGGTTTCTCACTTCTCTCCAGGGAATATCTGGCATGAGCTGCTTGAGAGAGACACATCCTAAGCTGGGCTGCTGTCATCAGGCTGATCCATATGCCTTACCTTCCCAACTAGAGAAACATTCCATCTGTAGTCCAAAAAGGACCTTACAGTTCATCAAGGCTGAAGCAGATCTACATGATTAAAGACATGGAAAGGACTCTAGCCCTCCCAGATGTTAAACACAAAAGTGCTCTCAAGAGAGCCAATAATGATTTGTTTTCACTAACAGAGGAAGGAGATGCTTGCATGATCCATCACTTGAGGGTGTACTGCTGTTCCTCCCCATTAAACTATTACTCCATTCCCTCAGTCAGTTATGGGACCAACAGGAGAGAAGGGCTCACTGGCCAAAAAAGCAGTCAGAGATTCATTTACTGTGGGGCTCTTCCTGCTTTAATGAACTCACTGAATAGCACTGCAATGGGTCCTAAAAACAGGTGGTCAGGAATACATATAATTCCTCAAGAATAATTAGACACGACACAACTGTTCTTACACAGATACTATTCTACTACAAGAAATTTGGTTGGTGACTTAAGTAGATTAAGATTTGGGGAACAATACTGCTGTTCCATACTAGATTTATATTTTATTCATTTGGATACCTCGCAGAAAATTGGACTTAAGAGTTGAAGCATATTTAACTCTTCTAAATGCATCAAATAATAGGTTGCTATGGAAGACAGACAGTTCTATTAAGAAAATATTAAACATGTTTTGTATAACCCTCTCCAAATTCTTATAGCAACCTAGGAAAAAGCACCAATTGATTTTCAGCTTATTTTTAAAATATGATTTTCATGATTTACCTCTGAAGGTGGGAAAAAGTTCTTTTGTAGAATGTAAGGGCTACGTGCATTTTACAAAACAACTAACTAAAAGACAAGTTAGTGATTTTCCTGATGTCATCCAGTTAATCAGTGTCAGGATCCTGGCACTCATTCAGGGCTCCGCTTGCCTCAAGTTTTTCTCGCCACATCGCATGTGCAGCCCACAGTAGTTCTTCACTATGGGTCATCACATTTTAGTTTTGAAATGATAACTTTCATCTTACACTTCAGAATCAAATTAAAGGACTTTCAACTAATCCCAGAATCTTATACAGAAAACTATACTACTATAAAAGCACCTGTACTTTTCCTGTATCTTCGTTCTTCTATCACTCATGCCTTATAAATCTTATCTCAGACAAACATGAGTCTTTTTAATCTCACTACAGATAGCAGAGCACAAAGGAAATCACATAATTGATGCACCTACATCATGTGGCTTCAAACTCAATTGAGCTCTAAGCTCCAGATCAGTCTCTCTCCCTAACTCCGTTTGGCTTCCTCTACCATTTGCTACTTCAGGGGATATTTAGGCCTCTGCCACTCTCTCCAATACTTCACCCAGTCACTACTCAAGTGATGCTCAGTCTACCTTAACAGACTCTTTTATCAAGAAAATTCAGAACAACTCATTCCCTTTACATCCTGCCTCCTCCCTTAAGCTTTTTTATGGCCATACCAACCCATATGTCCTTCCCATCACTCTAAGAGGTTTCCATCTGAGGAAGGTCAGGCTTTCTTCAGCAATTAACTTCATTATCTCCGGTCATCTCTAAGACTTGACTGAGCAAGTTAAGGATCTGGTGTTGTCACTGCAGTGGCTTGGGTCAGGTCGTGGCGCAGGTACAATCCCTGGCCTGCGAATTTCCACATGCTGTGGTGCAGGAAAAGAAAAGGAAAGGAAAGGAAAGGAAAGGAAAGGGAAGGGAAGGGAAGGGAAGGGAAGGGAAGGGAAGGGAAGGGAAAAGAGAAGAGAAGAGAAGAGAAGAGAAGAGAAGAGAAGAGAAGAGAAAAGAAAAAAGAAAAAAGAAAAGGTAGATGACCTATACTGATATTAGCAGACAAGGACCTTAAAGCAGCTATTTTCAAAGAAAATATAGTCACAGTGACTGCACAGAACTAGAAACAAATGGAAAATCTAGAACTGAAAGGCATAATATCTAAAAATTTTTTAAAAGTTCAGTGAATGTGCTAAGAGAAGGGGAAAAAAGAAGAATTCGAAATAAGAAAATATCCCATTTGTGGAACAGAGAAAAAAAAATGACTGAAAAAGTAAAGGCACTTCAGTGACCTATAGGACAACATTATTAAATTCCACACACATGGATTTCCAAAAAGAGAACAGAAAAAGGGGAATAAAAATATATTAAAGGAAAAAATATCCCCCAGTTTCACAAATTTGGTTAAAAAACCAACAAAACTAAGAAGTTCAGAAATCCCAAAGCAGGATAAATATAAAGAAAATCATATCTAGACAACATCAGAGTAAAACTGCTGTCGACAAAGCTAAGAAATAATCTTGAAAGCCACCAGAGAAAAAGACACATTATATACAGAGAAAGCACAATATAAATGATGGCTGAGTCATTATCTCTAAAACATATGAACCAGAAATAAAGGGAGAAATATACAAATCTCTGGTAAGGATCTTCTCTCAAAAGTTCCAGATTAAAAAATTAGCAAGAATACAGTAGCTCGAAATAATACTATAAAAACCACATGCCTAATGGGCATTATGGAACACAGTACCCTAGGAGTACAGAAGATGCAGTCTTTTCAGATGTTGCAGAGCTATTAAAATCCACTAAAAATTTTCAAAGGACTAAATCTTACAGAATATGTTCTCTGACCACAGCAGAATTAAATTATAAATACATCACAATAAGATATTAAGACTACTCCAAAATTCAAGAATAAAACATACTTCTTAGTACAAAAGTTTAAGAAGAAATCACTAAGGAAATCAGAATATATTTGGAACTGATTGAAAATAAAAACAACATATCAAAATTTATGGACTGCAGTAAAAGTGGAATATTTAATGGCAGATAAAGTAGAGGAGAGAAACATACCTATAACTGCTTACATTAGAAATAACAACTGTCTCAAATCAATTATCTAGTAGTTACCTTAAGAAAGTAGAAAGATTTAAGGAAATTTAACTCAAGGAAAGTAGAAGGAAAGAAATAACAAAGGTAAGATATCAATGAAATAGAAGAGGCAAATGACAGAGAAATGAACAGATCCAAAAGTTTTTTAAATCTACAAGATCAATTGTTAAATATTCAAAAAATTGTTACATATTCAAAATAATTAAATGTTGAAAAACAAATTATAAATAATAGAAATAAAGGATGGGATACAGCATTAGAATGAATATTAAAAGCATACCAACGAAAAACTTTGTGCCAATACATTAAACAATTCAATTCCTCTGAAACACACAACTTTCAGAATTGATATAAAATGGAGTAAGAGATTGATATAGCTTTATATCTTCAGAATAAACTGAATTCATAAATAAAAACTTTTCCTCAAAGAAAACTCCCAACTCAAATGGATTTACTAGTGGCTTCTACCAAATATTAAAGGAAGCCGAACTTATACATATCCTTTTCATAAAATAGAAGAAAATGTTTCCAATTCACTCTAAGCATCCAGAAGTACTTTCATATCAAAACCAATCAAGTACTGTTTTAAAATTTGCAGAGAAATTATCATTCATGAACAGGTATGCAAAACTCCTTACAAAATATTAGGCAATCTGAATCCAACTATATTTACAAAGAGTAATAAAAGATGACCCACTGAAGTTTACCTCAGGAATCCAAGTTGGTTTACTACTTGAAAAGCGGTTAGTGTAATCCATTACATTAAAAGAAGAGAAAAACCATGACCACCTACAATAGATGCAGATTAACCATTTTACAAAACTCAAAACCCATTCATAATAAAAGCCACTCGACGAAGAACAGAATGAAACCTCAATGAGATAAAGGGCATCTATAAAAAAGCACAACTAACGTCATACTTAATGGTGAAACAAACTGTTTTCTCCCTAAGTAAAGGGAAAGACTTTTAAGTCTGCTCTCACTCCTTCTACTCAGCATTGTACTGGAGGTACTAGTCAGTGTAATGACAGAAAAAAAAGGAGAGGAAGAAGGCTGGCAGGAAACCTGGAAAGGAAGAAGTAAAATAGGTTCTATTCATAGATAATAAGCTTGTTTATCTACAAAATCATATACAATACACAAAACAACTCATAAAACTAATAAGCGAGTTTAGCAAAATTACAGGACATGCTGTCAACATACAAAAGTCAACTGAATACCTGCAAACTAGCAACAAATGTCTGGAAAAAAACTTAGTGTGTTTATAATAGCATCAAATACTTAGAAATAAACCCAACAAAAGACACTTAAGACTACTAAAATAAAAATAACAAAACACTGCTAAAAGAAACCATAAAGACCTGAAAAAATTGAGAAAAATACTATAATTATGGGTTGGAAAACTCAATTTTGTTAAGATGTCAACTCTCAACAAATTAAAGGGTCAACAAAATTTCATTCCCTGAAAACTTTCGGAGAAACCAACAAACTGATTTTAAACCTCTGTGAATATTCAGATGATCTAGAACAGCCAAAACAATTTTATAAAGGGAGTTCCTATCGTGGCATGAGGGTGAGAGTTCGATCCCTGGCCTTGCTCAGTGGTTGCAGTGAACTGTGATGTAGGTCACAGACACAGCTCAGATCTGGCGTTGCTGTGGTTCTGGCGTAAGCTGGTGGGTACAGCTCCTATTAGACCCCTAGACTGGGAACCTCCACATGCTGCAGGTGCAGCCCTAAAATGACAAAAAGACAAAAAAAAAATAAAAAGTAAAGAAAAACAAAGTTGAAAGACTTACTGTTTGTACATTTAAGGAGACTTATTATTTAACTCAAGTCATCATTTACCTGAAGTTCTGGCATAGAGGTAAGACTAATCCATGATGAGAAAATCAGAAGAATCAATGGTTGCCTGACCTAGGGAAGGAATTTATTGAGAAGGTGCTCCAGGAAACTGTCCATGTTGATTTGATGGAAATATTTTCTATCCTGTAAGGGGTACATTTTACACAAGTATATGCATTTTTAAAACATAATTTGTACACTTAAAATGAAAATTTCACATTGTGGAAATATCTCCTTCAGAGCCGTAAACAACAGTGGATTCCAGGTTTACATGTTTGCTTTTTATGGTGCTTACAGATTAACAATTCTGAAGTTACTCTCTGTATGTTCCAGGCTTGAGTAAATGAGTAATATATTAAAGCATAATGGATGCCAGGCTTCTGACTGTTAGAGAAGTTAGTTTTCAACAGAGAAAGGACAAGAATGTATCCTACAGTTTTGGATTAGAAGCAGGGGTATCGATATAAGTATGAACCCATGGTTTCATAAATAGAGAACTATAGATTAATACTGAAATGTGTGTATATAAAATGCATGTGTATATACATATATATATGAACATGATAAATGTACATAATTTCCTAGCTCTAAATTAATATCCAAACACCATTTCCATTAGAAAGGAATAGAAGTAAAAGCTCCTGGGAGTAGTAGCTAATTTCAGGGGTTGGGATAAGGAAAGTATATGATAAGCCTATAATAATAATTAATAAAAAAAAATCCTGCCACAAGGAAATAGGAAGTGCTCAAAGCACGATGGGAATATATCAAAAGGAACAGCTTAAAAGGGCTCTCACTGGCCTAATCTGGGACAATTATAAGCAGTGATCCAGGGACTATGTACCTGACGGGGTAGGAATAGACACCTCCCAACTCAGTCACAAGCTACTACGATTATAAAGGAACCACAATGTACATACATGACTGAGTTCCAGTTGACTTTGTTCTATTATTGTCCAATTCATATCTACTCAAAACCACTTTCAAGCAGTGGCTGAGGGAGAATTCTGCATAGAGCAGGATCACCAAATCCTCTTGTAAAAAGCAGCAGATTGTGTGGAAAGAGCTTAGAAGAACTAACACAGCTTCACTGGCGGTGAGCAAGTAGGTGGTTGTTCCAATAATAGCACCCAGACTGGAGCCATGAATGAAGAGGCACCAAACAACTGTTTTTCCAGAATGAAAGGGAAAAAAACTATGTAGGTGGGAGCAGAGCAGCAATGCAAAGGCAATTAGTTCCAACTCAAGTGGAGAAAAGAGAGGAAAGCAGTTATGGTCATTTGTAAAATGAGAAAGCAGAATGAAGTCTGTCACAACCACAAAATAAATACCCTTATGATGTTTCATTCGATTCCTTATTGTTCCCTATCACCTTTTAACACTCACTACACCCTTATTTTCTTCTCCACATGGTCATCCCCACCTGTACCTGATCAATCCTGGTAAACAAATACATAATAATGAGATATGGTAAGAGATTTTTTTTTTTTTTTTGGTCTCTTTATAGGGGCTATAGCTACCAGTCAGCAGTCTGGGCACTGCAGTTCTTATCTGTCCCTGCCTCTTAATATAGAGTTTCAGGAGAGAGAAGAGTAGACACGGATGGGGCCAACTGTTCTCTCCTCTAAATCCCTGCTCAGAGCAGCAGCCCTGTCTCCAGCTCCCCATTATAACTCTCTCTGCAATGCTCCTGGGGAGTCAAAATGCATTTTTAAATGTAATAATTATACAAAACAGACTCTGGAGTGAGCTAAAAATAGTTTTTCACATACAAAATGTCCTAAATTCTTCTTTAAGGTGTTATTTTAGATATTATTCTACCATGTTCTCTTTAACTGACAGTCTAGAAAGCAACTGAAATTATATTTTATATTATAACCATTATATAATGAAGTAAAAAACACTGAATACAAAGAGCAAAAACAAAGTACAATTATTTACAACAGGAAGAAAAAGGCATATGAAATAAATTCAGCAAATACTTTGATTTTTCTTTTCTGGCCCATTTTATTTCTTTGGTCATCTAGTACCTGAAACTCCTTCCAGTGTTAATTCTCCACTGATCATGCTCTGCTGTAATAGTTAAATAGGTCCAATAGTTGCTTAGCTAAGGAGAGGTCATGGGGCCTAAGGCTGGCCAATCAACTATACCTTTCTGAGGCTTCAACTAGGACATTAGTGATGCAAAGAAGTGGGGCTGGGGGAGGCGCCGTTCAAGACCCAGAGCAGTGATGGCAATAATGCTGTCTGGTGTCAGCAAGCTTCAGTACCCAGCTCTCAGGAGAAGTAGCAGCCACTACAGACTAGATCTAGAGTGAGCATTTGTCAGTGATGCTGGCTGATAAGAGCTGGTCCCCTAGCTCTCCCAGCCAACCTCTGCCACGCTGTAGGCCAAGGAATAAAGGCTGTTTCTGTTTAACCCACATTGGCTTTACCTGGTAGCGACTACAAATTCTGCCTATTGCAACTATGTTCGTGTAACTGACCTCATTATACTGAGCTGCCACCTAGGAGGAGCTCTTATCTAATACACAGAGCTACTTTTAGTTTTTCCTCTGGTTTGAAAAAAATCTGCTCCCTTCCGATTTCCTCATTATTTTGGTTTCCTTCTTTTAAAGGCTCTGCTCAAATTAAAAGATCATTCCTACTTCAATGCTAGAAATTATTCTAAGTATGAATAAAAGGAATGAAAATAAATTAGAAACTGTATTAACAGATGATGCACAAGATAATAAAAACCCAAATAATAAGCACCCTAGGTTATTGGCTCTAAACAGAGGGAGGAGGGTATATTACCAGAGGCAAAGTTCCCCATGATGATTACTCATTAGCTTATTCAAAGTGGCTTGAGGCTCAGTCCATTTGCCAAATTGACTCTTGCCCAAATTTTCCTGGCATGAAAATTACCAAACAGTTAACCCTCCTATTAGTAGTCTCAGCAGGAACCAAGGCATGAATGAGCACGAAGCCTCTTCTCCCGCCTTGAGAGGCCAACCAGAGCAGCGTTCAGGCCAAATGTCTTAGAATTACCACAGAGCTATGCCCAGTGTCAGATAATAAACACTTGAATTGGAGATAATGGGACCTTTGCTTTCCCTGACTTTTGCTGAGAGTGATTTAAAGACCTGATCCCATTTAAAAATAATGGATTTTTGTGTCTTAATGCTTTTAGATTTCTAAAGCTGCAATTTATTCTACATGCAAAAGAACCAAAGATGTTTGGTTAATATATTTACTCTCAAGAGTAAAGGTGACAGGTAATTTTGTTGCTCAAAGGACTTTGGTGTTTCTGGGCTTATCAGCTACTGTGATACTTTCTTTATAAAGATCTGGGATAAGAGTACAAACCTCAACTCTTCTCACATGTTACAAACTACCGGAACAGAATATCCTTTAGGGACAAAGGGTAGCATTGCCTATCAGAGAGACCCTTTGCTGAGACTGCACAGCCAGTGAATTTGGCCATAAAGGACTCCTGTATTCCTGTTATACGTGGGAGGCAGATCACTGGCTCATTTCATATTAGCCTCTCAGGACCCATAGGACAGAAACAATTTCCTTTCACTTCCAGCCAGGTTGGAAATGATCCAGTCATTCAGAAAAAAAACAGGATGTAAGCTGATTAAAGAAAAAAAAAAATCAACTAGATAATAAAATCTTTGATTCAGCTCGAAATGAATTTCTTTTTATTTTCTTTTACAAGAGAAGTGATAGATAAAATGCAAAACTGAAGTAAAATTTAGGAAAGCATGCATTTTTATATATTAAATGAAAACTACAATAAAAACAAAATATTTTCTTGATTTTCGGTAAAATCAGCATAAAATCAGCAAATGTACTTTACGATGAAATAGCTCATTTGACAAGTTAAGAACATAATTGAAATGAGTCTCATCCAAGAAATACAAATGAGCTTTAGTGACATCAGCTTAAATACACTAGCTCTTGCTTATGCGGTTTGTGGAGATTTTTGAAAAGCACCAGAGACCTTGGTGGTTCCCTGCAGGGTTTTGTAGACGGTTTGCAGGGTCCAGAATAAAACTGCGTGAAGTCCCTCTGTTCTTCTCTACTATCTTACCCAGTGCTTTAGTTTTCTATGTGACACAGTGAGCAAAACGTTTGCTTTTCTTCAACACCTATACCAGAATACTGGCATCCATATGTTAATGCGAGGATATAATTATAGGGAGAAACCCCACGTGTTCAATGACAGTATCATTGATATTTACCCAGTATAGTGCATTCACGTTAATTGTTAACCAGGCATTAAATGTGAGCTATAACAAGTTCTCTGAAAAGGATAAATAGAAGCAGCATTTTAATTTATGCTTTAAAAATGGTTGGAAGAACATAATATTTTTAATTTTAATCATACTAGACATCATTACCTTCTCTGTCTGCCTCACTCTCTTTTCCAATAAAGGCAGTAGGTAGTCTTGGCAGCATACTGGAAGGCCAAATTTTAAACTTCTATTTCCTCATGGCTGATGGCAGTAAGCTTTTATCACTTAGGACTGTTTGAAGTACATGTTCATGTGCAATAAACATGTGTGTTGGTGGGGCTGGTGAGGAGTGAGAAGGTTGGTTTAAATGAAACACATGTGAGCAGAAGCCTGGAGGTCTGCAGCAGACACAGCCATCAGACCCCAGAAGTGAGACTGAGACTAACCAGGACTTTAAGATGACGTGTTGTGAGATTGTATACACCATGCAAACTTTCATTCTATTGCCATACTATTGTCATTTTTCAAAAAGATAATTATAAAATAATTGCAAATTGCAAAGAAATATTGGAGACAGAAGCTGAATAAAGTTGGGGGTGCCACCACAGTATCAGTGCTGGTGGCATTGCTGGATCAGCCGTCTAGCAATGAAGCATGTCTTATGGCACTAGTAAAGGAAAGCACCCTCCACTGCCAACCAAAATCCTTGTTTTAATGAAAGCATCACAGTGCATCACGGTAACTACTATGTGAAAGAAACATAATTTGTCATTCTTCTTTAATTATTTAGTATTATTTTGAGCTACATTTGAGAAGGGCAACCAGAATTTTTAAGTACTTTGCATTAAGTCCTTATTCCAACTGTTCTTGAAAATATTTAAGGACAAAACAAGATGATGATCTCTCCATTCTACACTGTTATAGGACAAAGGACTGTTTGAAAGTGTCAATACCTTCTTTTGTCTGCTCTCAGCAGCAGCCAGCTGCGTAGACATCCTTTCTTGCATTTTTCTGCAGTGGGCCATGACTGCTTCGAGGATGGAGAGGGGGTTGGTACAAACTGGCTTCTTCTCTTTATCACCAACACCTGCTTCATAGTCTCTCTGCAATGCCAGGAATGGGTCATTCAAATTAAATCTCCCATACCGTTCCTGGATAAATACCTCCTTCCTGCGAGCCTAGAACAAAATCAGAGGAACGCATTCAAGATAGAAATGAAAATATACAGAATGGTATTTACATGAAAGCTTTGTGTTTATTGTTCCAAATGGTATTCGCAACTGTTGTGAGTAATGGCTTATGTGTGATGTCAGGTGATGAGTGAGAAATAAGGGGACTAATGACCCCAAACCCTGACCAGACTGCCATCCTATTCAGTTTATTTTCAAATTTTCTTCCTTTAAGAATATTGTCTTTTAAATTACAAATGATGCGAGTTTTTTTTTTTTTTTTTCTCATGATGTCCACTCCTTCAAGGATCTGAATTTTAGGTGAAGGCTTTTGTAATTTAAAATAAAAATATCAACAATTAAAATAAATTTCAGCAAAAACTCAAAAAAAACAAAGTAGTATGTTTATAGAACTCATATTTCACATAATCCTCATCAAGTTAAGTCACAAAATATAAATCTACAAGTTCTGGATACCTGGAAAGAATTTATAAAAATATTTGAAGAAAACATTTCATGAAATTTTTTAATGTCTAAAAAAATAAAAATGTTTACATTTTGTCAAGTGGGACCAACTACAAAAAACAACCTCCAGAAAATTAGAAAGATGCCAATGTTTTCTCATCTTTGAAGGGCATTAAAATATAGTTCAGAGAATCCCAGGAAACAATGTAACCTCATTTCACTTTAAATGTCAGTCCATCAGCGTCAAAGTTAATTCCACATCCACTTGGCACTAAATGCAATTTTCTATAATTAGCCTACAACAGCCTTTGCATAAAATGGAAATAGCAGTAGAAATATATTGAAAACAAGCAACGTTTTCCTAACTCAGGTCATTTGGAATAGCTACTAGAAAAAAATAACGTCACTGCCAGTGGAAAAACTAAATTACTTTACAATAAATCAAGATTGTCTAAAATGTTAAACATGTTTTCTAAAGAAATATTACATACATTTCCTTAATTTAAAAGCAACTGTATTGATCAACTCAATTTTTCCATTTTAAGACCACTATCAGCAAGCCAAGAAGTAGATGAATACAAATGCAAAAGGCAAGTGGGAAAATCCTAACTTTCTTTTCCAATGACCAAATTATATTAGGAAATACAATTTAAGAAAAGTCCAATTTCGCCATTAAGTTTAAGCTAGCTTTCAGAGGATCATTTTAAACTTAAAAGTCAAAGTGTTTTATGAGTCAAAAAGCAGTTGGTATTTCCAGATTCTTCAAATCCAATTATATAATCAATACACTGAATGAGTAACAGTGCAGAGATGCAGTTTCAAAACCAATTCCATTTTGTCCTTTACTTTTCTCTTAATTTGCATTCAGTGTAGCAGTTCATCCTCCCTCCCCCACCACTGGATGAAAACTTGGGAAAGCCCCAATCATTTTTTTAATTACCTTTATTTAATACAGTTCCTATAGTCACTTAAAGTCTCAACTTGATTATTAGAATATCCAACTTCAGTGGTATGATGGCTTCCCTTCCCCAGCTAGGATCGGTACCACCTGGGAAGGAAGCGTTTAGGAAAACCTCTCTTCTCCTCCTCTTTCTTAGCTGTTTTAGTCCTCCTCTCTGGGTTGGAAGGAACCAGAGGTAGAAGATGATGATGAAGACGGAGGTGAGAGGAAAAGGGGCATTCTATCTGACTGGTTCAGTCCACTGATAAGCCTTACCAACTGGGTGTGGCAAATATTTAAAGCCGAGTCTTTTCCAATGAAGTGCTTTGTGACTTGAGAAAGCTACTCCTTTCCCACTGCTAGGGACCATACTTCTATAGTTTCCCGATATAAGTCACAAATTTAGCACAGACTGCATAACCTGCAGGGCCCAGTACAAAACAAAAATGGGCCCTTTGTTCCAAAGTTATTAAGAATTTCAAGATGGTAACAGCATACCCTTTAACCAAGTATGGGGCCCTTCTAAATGCACGACCCTCTGTTATTACAGAGCTTGCATGCCCATGAAGCCAGCCTTGCACACACATCGTACCTAACATCTAGAATCCAGTTTTGTTTTGTTTTTTTCTTTTTCTTGTGCTGGCTGAGGTCCCATGTTCTCCAGACCTCTCTACTGAACAGGACCTGAATCAATCTCATTCCCACAATCTGACGCTCATGTCCCAACCTAGTCTATGGGAAACACTCCTGAATCTTGATCTAAAGAAAATCTGGGTGTGCAAGATAACCACTGCAAACATCTTTCTGCCATTTCCACAGAATATCTGCTTTTCCAGCCTCACTTCCACTAAGAGCGCCAAGACCTGCTGGAGAAACCAAGTAAGTCATTAAATAGTCTGCCTGAAGCACATTCCTCTTGAGATAAAGAAAAAGCAACTATATGGGGCAGGATGCACAGCATTCTCTCCAGAGGAAAGCTCTTTGATAAAAACCTTTCTCTCTTTAATCTCCAAATTAGAGTTTTTTAATACCCTCAAGTAAGGAGTTTAGAAGTCAAAGCTGTATTACAAAATTTCTTCTGAAAACTTTGCATCTTAGACTTCATTTCAGCATCCAGTATTTATCATACTGGGTCCCTTGCTGTAACTTACATTTTAATAAACAATTAAAATTACCCGATTTCTCCTTGGATATCTAACATATCTTTTGATGCAGAATACTGGTGGCAGTAACTTTAGACGTTTCTTAACCACACAGGATATTCTTAAACCAAAGTGAACTTTTGATAAATGGGTTAAAATTAATGAGTTAAATACATATATCATAGATCTATTTCCAGTTTAAATAGATATTTATGGTCTGAAAATATTTAACACCTTTTGTCTTTTTACCAGTGTATAAGTTTTGCATGTTTGTGTTTTGGGTTGTGTTTCATTTTATTTTTATTTATTTTTTCAATTATTAGTCATACTGTGGCATTATTAAATGTGGGCAACTTTTTTCTGCTGACAATAGTGTACAATTATATGTGTACAAGACTGTAAAATAAAACTGTCAATTGATTTGCTTTGCCAATACGGGCTGACACTTAACCTTTATGATGAAGTCCAAGACACATACCTTAGATTCTCGTAAGAAGCAGTGCTAACAGATTATGTAAGTTTGTCCTGGTTATATTTCATTTTCAAAATGAGATGATGCAGCCTCATTTGTCTCTAAGACACCTTGTGCATACACACAACTATGATTTCTTTCATTTTCTTTTAAAGTTCCTAAAAGCCTGAAAATCTCAGGTAAAAATCAGTGTCAAAGATGACTGCATGTACTCCACTAACATTAAATTGACCTCCGATTCTATGTTTGTTTTCAGAAATGCCAGATAATAACTTTATTTTATAGCCATAAAGAAGTTTGTTTATACATGTTACATATATTCAACATGAATTTTTTATATCCTTAAAGCTATAAGCAGCAGTTCTAATTTTTCAAACATTAATCTTTATTTCCTTTTTAGCATTCTTGTAAGAAGTATACCTTTCTTTGTTACAGAGTAGTTAATTTTTTTAAGGCCACACTCACAGCATATGGAAGTTTTTGGGCCAGGGGTTGAATCTGAGCCACAGCTGTGACATACACTGAAGCTGCATCAATGCCAGATCCTTAACACACTGCACCAGGCTGGGGATCTGACAGGCATCCACAGTGACCAGAGCTGCTGCAGTCGGATTTTAAACCCATTATGTCACAGTGGGAACTCCCTGAGTACTTAATTTTTAAGGTATCAAATTACTTTTTATAAAGGGCAGATCAACAATATATACAAGAATTAACATTTAGGGAGACCCTGTAACAAAAAAAGGACTTGAAATGTTTATCATTCTGGGTTTGAAGAGGCCTTTTCCTAAAAAAGGAAGAGCTGAATGTGCAGATAACTTCTTGGTTTACGCCTTAGAATTACTTGAGAATGAAATGCGTTTCAGGGAAATGAGTCATTATGAAGACACAGACTAACTGTAATTATGAAAACAGATTCTTAAGAAAAACTCTTAAACCTTCATCAGAATCTGAAGGTTTACAGAATCCTGAGAAAGTCAGAAGAAAGAAATAAAAACATAGTCATTATTAATAGAGTATTTGACAGATACAGAGTTCCTACTTTTGGCTTTCATTGTTCTAGAAGATCAAATGAACTAGGTTGGACCTGATTAGTAATAATAAAAGGAAAAGTATGTTACCTATTTTTTCTATACTATTTTAATCCTCTTAAGGAAAAAACTCTAACTTGCATTGTAGGTCAAAATTAAAACCTATTGCCAATTAATTTTAAAACATATTAGCAAACTTTACAGCTAAAATTATCTTCTGAAAAGCTGAAATGATTTTTTAACATTAAAAATACCAAATAAAAGATAAATTTTACTGAGAAACACTGAGGTATTTCATTCATTTCATCCTAAAAGTAAGTCCAGGAGATAGCCATTTTTTATTTCATTTTATACACACACACACACACAGAATGTTTTTTTTTTTTTTTTAGGGCTGCACCCATGGTATACAGAGGTTCCCAGGCTAGGGATCCAATTGGAGCTAGAGCTGCCAGCCTACGCCACAGCTACAGCAACGCCAGATCCAAGCTGTGTCTGCAACCTTCATCACAGCTCATGGCAATGCCGGATCCTTAACCCACTGAGCAAGGCCACATCCTCATGGATGATAGTCAGGTTAGTTAACCGCTGAGCCACAATGGGAACTCCAGAGATAGCCATTTTTTATACTGACATTTTATAGACAAGCCAGCTGAAGCTTAGAAAGATTAACTTACTCTCCCAAGGTCACTTCAATGGGAGCTGGTATTCAACCCAGGCAGTCTTACTCCAAAGCCTATGTTTTGAAGTATTTTGTAATTATGACTAAAGTATTTTGGAATACTAGAAAAGACTTCAAAAATAAGTACTGTTTACAACACTATTCAAACCAATAAAAAGAAAGTTTAAAAGACAAAAATATGCAGTATTCCACAGTTAGGTTTTCCATATTCTCTATACTACTTTTATTGTTACTGACCATATACTAACAATTTTTCCCAAGACCCTTCACAGAATATCATTTAAGTGGAAAGTATAGTTCAGTTTTACAAATGGTTTCTAAATATGCTTTTCTGCAAAAGCACATTATCAAAAAGCACTGACTACATAAAAATTTTTTTAAAAAAACTAGCATTAATACAGAGCTAACTGCAAGACTACAGAAGAATTCTGTTCTCATCCCTAGCCTATTCAATACGGGGGCCACTACCATGGGTGCTAATGATAGAATATGATACAAGTGATGAGCCCAATCTAAAAGATCGACTTTTGCAGGAAACATGTGAGTCAGTTCTTGATTAGAAACACAAACGCAAGTATGAAAAAACACTTAGGGGCTGCAATCAACACTACATTCAAGGAGTTAACCATGAAATGAACCCTGTCCTTCCCATACACCTCAAACCAGGACTCAAAATCAGGCTTCACTAATTAACAGGAAAGAGCTTATCAGAACTAGACAATCCCTGGACCACTAGGTTCCCTTCTACGTGAAATATATGAAAAATGATCAATAGCAAAAGGACCTGAAGACAGAATGGAATAGAAAGAGAAAACAGGAATGTTTAAAAGGCAGCACAATAGCACTCTTGCAGTATCTGAAGTCATTTCATGTTTAAAGAAGTATTTGACTATTTACATGACTCCTAAGGAACAGAATCACGGCCATTATAGTAAGAAATAGTTAAGGGTCAAAACTGTCCCAAAGAGACAGTAAGTTGCGCTGGATTGGAGTGAATTCTGTCTCTTGCTGTGTTGCAAACAACAGGTGAAATGGTAGAAATGGAGTGCAGAAGTCTCAAAAATCAGGAAGGCTGTTGGCTTCTAAACTGCTATGCTCCTCTCAAACCCTGAAATACTATTATTCAAAATTAAGAGGGATGGAAAATACATAGATTTTTCTAAATAGTCAACATAAAAAATTATCTACCTAGTTCTAAATTGCTGTATTAGTGCTAAGGAGTTTCAGTACACCAAGATTTTTTTTCTTCTTTTTATGGCCATACTTGCGGCTTATGGAAGTTCTTGGGCCAGGGATCGAATCGAGTTGCAGCTGACACCTATGCCAGTGCCAGGACAATGCCAGATCCTTATCCCACTGAGTGAGGCCAGGGATCGAATCCACATCCTCAGAGAGACAGTGCAGGTCCTTAACCCACTGAACCACAACAGGAACTCCCAGACCAAGATTTAAAAAAATAAAGAGCTCTTCTAAGAAGTAAGGGGAAAAAATTCTACTTGTAAATAAAAAGGAATGGAAAGCCAGAGGTAGGCCACGGTCCTCAGAGCTCATTCTCACTGTAAGAGGGGTGGAATATTATAAGGAGTTTATACATTCAACCACACACATACACACACACACACACACACAGTGGCTGAGCGGACTGCAGAGAGTGGGACTGTTGAAGCGAAAGTTACAAAATCTTTTGGAGGAGAGTCACTGCCTTCCAATGATCACAGAAGCTTAGAAATTCACCGGCCAGGAACAAAATATAGCTTCCTGGAATACGAATGAAATGCCAAAAATTCTGAATAGTTCAGTTGAGTGAACACATTTCAGACACTGTTTATCTGTGTGCAAGACACACACAGGACACAGAAATGAAAACGCGTCATGGCATCACATGACCTGCCCTGCGGTGCTGGAGGAGCACGTCAGAGAAGAAGCGAGTTTTCCCTGCTCTCTCCCCTCCCACTCTCATTCCCCACCCTTGCTGCACAACGTCCTGCCTGCTCAAGGACATAATAACCTGGATGTGTGGAAACTGTGATACCAGGAATATAATGAGTATTGTGAATCATACGTCAAGACCGACTTAGATTTATTTGGTTCCTGAGGCTAAAATCTGAATGTCATACTTTAATAAACCACCAGTTTACTCACAGAAATATAGACTATTTTAACAAAATCTACGACATGGCTTGATTTCACAGAAGCCAGAGCCAGAAGTAATCTCCCAACCCTTTATTTTGACCTTGTCTGCCATGTACCACCTTGAGCACACCCTTGGGTGCTCATCCTCAGCCAGATATGTGGCCCACGCTTACCTATAAAAATAAGAGTACCTTTGTTTCCTAACTAGGTCAGGAATGGCACATGATGCCTCACTGTTCTGCTCTCTTGCTTGGGGTAGGCATTATCAAACCAGCAGCACACTTTAAGATGAATCCAGGAACGGCCTCCCAACTTGTCTTAATACATCTCTCCAGGCAGTCACCACCCATCAATCAGAACTGAGCACAGGTAAACCCACCTGCCAGTTCTGCCCCAGGCAGTCAGCTGCTACGATTAGCTGTTTATTTACCTGTACCAGGCAGTTCAGACCACACCTTTCACGTCTCTGTAACTTCATGAGTTACCGGTAGAATTTCCCACATATACCAACTATTTATTTAAGACTGGTTTAGAAGTAATGGTTTCTATTACTGGGATCATTCTCAATAATGAACTTTTCACATCAGAAATCAATCTTAAGTTTCATAAAAGAGGCACTAGTACTCAACACTAATTAAACAAAATAACTATTTATCCAAATTTATAAGCATATTTGAAATATTTTACATTAAAAAATAATACATGTTCACCAATCTTGGGAAAAGAGAAAAACAGGAAAAAGGGAAACAAATCCATGATTCAGTCATCAAAAAATAGTTACTCTTAAGTTTGCCTAGTGCTCTACAAATTATTTTTTCCAGGCATGTATTGAAAAACAGTTAAAGGAGGAGTTCCTGTTGTGGTTCAACAGTTGGTGAACCCGACTAGGATCCATGAGGATGTGGGTTTGACCCCTGGCCTCAATCAGTGGGTTAAGGATCCAGCATTGCCATGAGCTGTGGTGCAGGTTGCAGACGTGGCTCAGATGACACGTTGCTGTGGCTCTGGTGTAGGCCAGCAGCTACAGTTCTGATTGGACCCCTAGCCTGGGAACCTCTGTCAGTGGGTACAGCTCTAAAAGACAGAAATACCATAAAAGACAAAAAATAGTTAAAGGACTTAAAGGAATATGTTTTAAGTAACCTTTCTCATTTAACTTGCTAAATGTGTCCTATTTCAGTGATCTGTATCAATATTTTTTGGCCACACCCACAGCATGTGAAAGTTCCCTGGCCAAAATTCATTATCAAACTCCTTCCCCAAAAGAAAACTCCAGGCCCAGATGATTTCTGTAATAAATTCTATAAAACATTCAAAAAATAAATAATACTGATACACATGAAACTTCAGAAAATGCAAGAGAGGGCATCATGGCCCAGCTCATTTTTTGAGGTTAGCAATACCTTAATCCCCAAAGTGACAAAGATATTTAAAAAATAAGAAAAATATAGACCAATCTCCCTCATAACTACAGATGCGAAAACAGTACTGCTGGTGGGAATAAAGTTGGCAAACTCTCTCTGAAAAGGAAATTGAAATGTATCTCAAATGTCTTCATTATGGTGAAGTATGTTCCCTGTATGCCCACTTTTTGGATATTTTTTTTTATCATAAATGGATGCTGAATTTTGTCAGAAGCTTTTTCTGCATCTACTGGGATGATATGGTTTTTATTCAGTCCGCTAGTGTGGTGTATCACATTGATTTGTGGATATTAAAAATTCTTTCATACAAAAATGTTTTATTTTTTAAACCAGTAATACTGCCTCTGTGAATTTTTTTTTACAGGTGTACCTGCAGCATATGGATGTCACTGAATAAAAATATCAATTAACTAAAAAGGTTGATAGTTTGTTCATACTTTCTATGTTTTTATTGTCTTTTTTCCTATATAAGCTAATTGTTCTATCAACTACGGAGATTAAAATCTACTGTAATTATGAAATTATTTCTCCCATTCTGTCAATTTTTGCTTCATACATTTTGAGGTTCTGTTATTAGCTGCACACATATTTATAATATGTCTTTGGACTGAACTATCTTTTTTAATTCAATGAATGTTATTATATTTATAGTTGTACAACCATCATCACAACCTAATTTTAGAAAATTTCCATCCCAAACCTCCAGTCCCCCCACCACCACCTACCAGTTTTGGTAACCATAAGTTTTTCCAAAGTCTGTGAGTCTGTTTCTATCCTGCAAGTAAGTTCATTTGTATCCATTGTTAGATTTCACAGATAAGTGATAGCCTATGATGTTCGTCTCTCACTGTCTAACTTCAATTAGTATGATAATTTTTAGGTCCATCCATGTGGCTGCAAATGCCATTATTTAATTCTTTTTATGGATAAGTAATATGCCATTACAACATCATCTTTATCCACTCCTCTGATGATCCACTCCTCTTAGGTTGCTTCCATGTCTAGTGGTGCTGGGAAAACTGGATAGCTACATGTAAGAGAATGAAATTAGAACACTCTTAACACCATACACAAAACAGCCAAGACATGGAAGCAACCTAAATGTCCACTGACAAAGGAGTGGATAAAGAAGATGTGGTACAAATATGCAATGGATTAAACTCTCCTTTTATTATTATGAATTGCCTTACCTCTACAATGCTGGGTCTTTTTGAATCTTTTATTGTTTTATCTTTCTATTCATAATTCTCCTTTACAGTATCGGTTTCTAAAAATTTCTTTGCTATGCTACCAGCTTATTCTGCTAGATGAAATTCAGACTTATCAACTTCTAAAAATTAAAGCAATAATAAATTCGACTGAAATTATGTATAAATCAGATACACATTTGAGCAAAGAGGAATTGTTCATAAAATTAACTCTGGCCCTTGGAAAATAATCCTTTCATTCATTAAAATTTGCTTTCATATCTTACAGAAGTTTTCTATTTTCAAATCAATTAGCACAAATTTGGTAATAAAGGAGTACTTCTGACAAATCTTTGGAAATATCCCCACTTTACTAATTATCTGTGCATAGTATGTACTTTATCCTGATTAAAATTGCTAAAGCAGTAGTTCTCAATTCTAGATGTTCATGAGAATCACCTCTGCAAACACTCAGCATTGGCCCAACACAATCAGTCGATCAATATTTTCCAAAGTATTCTGATGCTCCAGTCAAGAATTAAAATAACCAATTTCTTGCTCTTCTTTACATTTTTCTACCATTTCCACACTTAATATCTTTATGCTAACTCCCAAATGGGTAAATGTTTAGGTCATTCACTTTTCAAGCAGCTTTGGGGTGAGAATATTTTATATCTCTGTTAATCTGAAGATGATTTACATTTCCTGCACACATTTACTTTCTCTGGGTAAAAACATTCTTAGGGGCTATACTAAGACTGCTGTATTCAAAAGTGCACAGGAACAGGTCCAATATCAGGTGGATTTTACTCCCCCCCGATAAAAAGCCTACTTTTTTGCCTAATTAAATCATTTTTTTTCAACCTTCAAATTAATTAACCTTTACAATTATTCCTGGTGTTGGCTGGTACTTTCCTGGCATATAGCTTTTTCATCTAAAGACTCTACTACATTTTGGTTAAAGCATCCATTTCATTTGTTCTACTCTGAGGAATATCCATTTTTCTCCCAGTGGATCTCCACTCTCTATCTTCCACATACATGTATCTTCGTTTCTATTTTGACACTTTAATCTCTTCCTCTCAGTTCTGGGAAATCTTAAACTTGTCATGGACTCAATTTTTTTATAGTGTTGATTTTTTTTCACTCTTACTTCTTATATTTTAATTTTCCTAGTGCATCTTAAATTCTCTTAAGGACCATATTAGGCAGGTACTGTTGTCCTCACAGTACAGATAAGAAAACTAAAGCCCGGAGAGGGCAAGAGGCTTATCTAAGACTGTACAGCTAGAACTAGTAGAGCCAGCACTCATTCCAGCAATCTGCCTCCGAGATCAATCCAAGGCCTATTCTACGCTTTCTCTCCCTCTGCTCTGCAGCCAGTTGCCTCTCTATCACAATATGGCTTACCCAACATTCTGTCTCACGTCAGAGCCTCTGTTTCCTTGAATTTTAAGACACAAAGCAGATGCTCTCTAAAAATTCACTTTCTAAAATTTACTTGTTTCTCATACTAATTTTTGTCAGATGTAGGCTGTTCCTCTGCATTTTAAACATTATCTTCCTTCTTCTATGCTGCAAAATCTTTTATAGGCCTTAAGGGTTTTTTCTTTCTTTTCCTTTTTTTTTTTTGCTTACTCTATCTTTGGGCCAGTAGGAGTCAACCCAGATAGTCTAATGTTGATCCATAAGCAGTGCCCATAAAATCTCCCCAAATATCTTCACTCTCATTAAGATGCTTCTCTAATATCAGGAGTCAGCAGACTGGTTCAAATTTACATTGCAGTGCTCCTTTCAGGTGAGAGGAGTCATAGGAATTCAGAGCCACAGCCTCTGTGAGAAAAATGGGCCCTACCTATTTAGGTGCCCCCTACCCTGCGTGTTAGGGACAACGAGTCTTTGGCTGAGCCTGCCCACTAGGTATGAGGGCATGTCTGTATCATGCTTCATCCTGGCAGAATATCAGGGAAGAGCCTGGATGCCCAGGCAGGCGTCTAGTTGTTGCTTCAAGCGCTCTCTGATGTTTTACCTTCACAGTCACAGAAGGGATTTCAAGTAGCAACTCCTTGCCCTCGCCTCTCCAAATCCAAGGAGGTTGGAGTTGGCTGACTCTTTCCAAGTTACAGGTCCACCTCCTGAGATAGCATCACAAAGGAAATGAGTCAGTCCTCATATGTTCCTCAGTCTGGTCACACAAAACATTCCATCTAGCAGATAGGCCTTGATTTTTCAGGATATGGGGAGTACAACAGTTGAGAGTAGACTCAGAGATCAGGCAAAATGGATCTGAATAGTGACTCTGCCACTTTCAAGGTAGGTCATCTCAGGCTGGTTACTTTACATCCCTGGGTCATCTCCAGTTACCTGAAAGTAATACAGTATCTAACCCAGGGATTTGTTGCTGCAGTTCTGAAGGATTAATGAAATAATGCATGTAAGGCACTTAGCTGGGTTCCTGGACAGTAGTACACATGTAATAAATGGTAGCTATCATTGTTCTAATGATGACGCTCCTTTCAGCTTGTGTGTTTTTGCATATTTTTATATCCTTTAGGCTATCTTACCAGAGAAATGTGAAGTTGGGAGTCAGAGGCCAGTGACAAAGTCACCGTGTTATTTAGAGCTACAGGAGAAACTTCGAGCTTCTAGTATGCTGGGCGATTGTGTTCATGTGTGCATCCACATGTTTAGAACTACTCTACCTCTTCAATTGCATCATACTCCTTAAGGGAAAAGCCCTGTGCTCCTAACAGTCCATTATTCTAGACACACCTCAGTGAAGCAGGAGGCCAGGCGCTGAGGGTGCACACCCGAGAAGTAAAACAGAATCCACATGCCTGTGGATGGAAACGAACTCACCATCCAACACTCACAGAAACACATGAATATGACATTCCACGGATAGAGAAAATAGAAATAATAATAATATATTTGAGTTTTTTAAAAAAGGATTACTAAGCAAAATACAAAGACTTAGAACAAAATACAACCAGTACCACTCTTTAACACATGAAATCAGTTCTAATGTAAGTCAAAGGATGTACTCTGAAGCACCCATTTGGAGAAAGGAGGTAGTTTTATGCCATTAATGCTATAAACTTTGCCCTTATTAACGCATGTGTTTTTCACTTTCACAGGAAATTTACATGTCAGCATGTCAATATTCTATTTGTAGCCTTAAAATAACAGATTACACACACCATTCATTTCCTGAAGCTATAAATCATATTCTATAAGTTTTCTAAAACTTCTAGATACTGAATAATTAGTAAACTTTTCTAACGTAATTTATAAACTCATCAAAAAACCTATCAAAGTTTGTTACATTATAGTAAACAAAATGGCAGCAGCTGGAAAACAGATGACTTAGAAGATGACTCAGATGAAAATATGCTTCTGATGATTAAAAAGAAAGGAAAAGTTTTACCTGACCAATGATTCTAAAATAAGTGTTTGAAAAAGTAAGGCTTCTGTAAAGTAAAATTTTCCTTGACTACTTATTTTAAAATTAGTATTTGAAAAATAAGCCCTCTGCTTGAAAAATTAGGCTTCCGATATTATCCCAAAAAGCAATTACCACTTCTGGGGACCGAATATTCCTGTACCAAGCGCACTGGCAGCCAGTTGGCCCCTACTGTCTTCATGTTTGCTGGGTCAAATTCCTGTTCTGAAAATTCTCAAACAGGTTTTCCCCCACTTGCATGTTTTTCACATTATCATGTCTCCAAACAGAAGCATTTTCTTTTTTGTTTGTTTTTTTTTGTTTTTTGTGTTTTTTTTTGTCTTTTTGCCTTTACGTAGAGCCACACCCGCAGCATATGGAGGTTCCCAGGCTAGGGGTCTAACAGGAGCTGTAGCTGCCGGCCTTCTCCACAGCCACAGCAACGCGTCTGCAACCTATACCACAGCTCACGGCAACGCCTGATCCTTAACCCACTGAGCAAGGCCAGGGATCGAACCCGCAACCTCATAGTTCTTAGTCGGATTCGTTAACCACTGAGCCACGACGGGAACTCCAACAGAAGCATTTTCTGATTTGGCTTTAATCATCTAGAACTTTTGATTTGTAACAAGAAAAACAAGACCACATTAACCGCTTTGTCAAAAATGAACACACCAGCAGTTATCCAAACAAACAGACCAACCTCAAGAGAAAGCAAGGTAGGTTCCCTGTAAGATTTCAGTATGATGTAGTTCACCAATATGATAATTCTGGAAATGCTTACTTATTTGTGACTCAAGGGAAGAAATGTAGAAACAGTAGGGGGTGTAGGAACAGTGTTAATATAAGCATCGCCATGCAAAAAAAATTAAAAAGTGAAAAACAAAGTAATAAAGGTACTGTTGTCTCCTGGGGACAATGTAACAAATAATTTCTGGGGGCAGAGGTTGTGGTTAAAAATTTAAAATATGGTTCCTTTTACAGCTACAGGAAACATAGGTCGGCTCAGTTAAAAATAAAATTCCCGGGGACATAAAGAGAGAATGGTGGTGACGTTTCCCTCTCAGTGCTATGCCTCCTCCCAGCTCCTTACAGAACCAGCCTTGGCCAATGAGGAATAACTGGCCAACGCAAGGACTGCTGAGCATCTGGAAAACAGACACAGAAAGATCTGAACATTTTCACCTTCTACCAGCTGAAGATGACTCACTCCACATCAACAACAATCAAGGGAAAAGGAATGTCCAGGATTTTAAAGCAGTCTTTCTTCGAACCCTGCCAGTAACTGGACCACCATTAAATGTTCCCCAGTCCTTAAAAGAACGTACCTCCTGCTAGGACTTGCAGCAAAGAACACCACTGCAGCTGCCAGAAGAGGATGGGATTGAGAGCCACACAGACCACTGGGCAGCCCTGAGAGAAAGCAGGGTCCTTGGAGGATAATTTCATCATATGCCCGAAATAAAGGATGGTGGGTGTGCCCCTCAGATAATGGCTGACATCAGATGATGGCAAACCTCAGGTCAGACACCCCTAGCTTCTCTCAAGTCAGAGTTAGGGACTAAGCGGGTAAAAGGTAAATGGGGAGAGCTGATCCTGTTCAAGGGACAGGCATCCCTCAGCAGAATAAGGGCCTTCTGCAGGAACCAGGTAAGAATCCATTTCAGACCATGCAATTGTGTCTTCCTTCATTGCCTTTGACACAAGGACAGCTATGAAAATGCTTTATAAACTATCAACTGAAGTGCGTAGGTTGTTTGGTATTATTAATATAAAACTGAATAGGTCATTTATCACAGGTCCGTTTGTGTTGGTTGACACTGGTGAAAATGCCCAACTCTTTCTGTTTCTGCTAGACTTTTCTTTCCACATTACATCGTTTACTGGATGAGAATGCACCAAGCAATGGCTATGCCCAGGCCATTTTTCTCTAGCAACCAGCTGCCCTTGTCTTCTTTATTCTGCTTTGTGAGCAGAATGGGGAGGGGAGTATATCTAAAATAGCCCGCACTAGAGAATAAATTACAGAATACTGTAAACATGTGCTACACATTACGGAACAGTGAAAACGCAGCATCTCGTCCAAAGGAATTCAGGCCAAGACGAATGGTAATCATTTCCTGAGTCTCCAACGTGATTTATGACTGGCTATGATCAATTTCTGAAAAGAGTAAACCTGAACTAGATTTTTTAAGTCTATTCTTGTAAGAATCCATTTTCTCTTCTCCAAGCTATGCCACCCACTTTCTCAGTGAAAGTGAGCTCAAGACTGAAAGCCTCTGGGGCCTCAGACTAGCTGACACTACTCTTCTGTGTAGGTGGCACATGACAGCACTTGCTGGAATCTGCTGCAGGAAGGAGATCAGGACCCTGCCGTTCCCACCCCCTGGATCATGGAGCAGCTACTTAAGGCATCTGCTTCTGTCCTTTAATATCCTTAGCCTCCTGTTAGTATTCCTGGATGATGCAAAGACAGCAAAAATAACCAAGTAAGTTAGGATGGGACTAAAGTTGCCCCCCTCTGCCAAAAACATGTCAGTTCTTAATACTCTGGTCAGTTCCGCAGAAGTGCTGTTTAAGTAAAACTAAGCCTGTGGTCACAGTCCTGCAGCCAATTTGACAATACTATCATTCATACTAAAGACAATCATTTCCTTCTCATCTAATGATGAATCAACATCAGAGGATGCTATGAAACTCCCGAAAAACACACATCCCTCGGAGCAGCAGGACTAGGAAAGGGTGTTCACACATGCTCATTCAGCCACCGCTCCAAGTGGCTATTTCTCCCCATTTGACGAGCCAGCAGGAAAGGACTTGGGTACAATTTAACTGCCCCTGTGCTATAGTCAAGGCCCCGAATCGGACTCATATCCACTGCCCTGGTTGCAACAGCCCTGCACTCCAAGTGATTGGCCTTACTCACACCAGAATTTATAAAAGAGGAGCTGCCAGGGTCCAGGATGAGGCATGATGACAAATGTCCGAGCTGCCTGAGGACAGCCCTTCATTTAGGCGATCCCTCTAGAACAGTATCATGCTTGACAGCAAATGCCTAGGTGGCTTTGCCTATATAGCTGATTTTTAAATGTTGGTACCAGGCACATGGATCCTCACAGCTGTGTTTAAGTAAAAGATAACATGTCCTTGAGATTAAGCCTGGCATTCCAAGAAACAATTCCTACTCCATTACACATAAATAACAGTATCAACAGAAGAGTCCACCAAAATGACTAATCAGTTTATGCGATCACTGCCACTTCCTAAATATTGCTCAATGGGTCCCTCCTCCCCACTCAGCCACTGTCATACTCTAGCCGCTTGTCATCTTTGTCCCCAGCACTCGCAGTAGTCTCCCACCTGGTCCCACATCTCAGGACCCAGTATCTCTTCCATCAATCTTCCTCTTTGCTATCGAGAAGGTTTGCCCTGAAATGCAGGCTGACGGTATTACTTCAATGTTCAACATCTGCCAAGAGCTCGTTACTAGTTCACAATACAGTACAAATCTTCATTAAGGCCTTCCATGCGCTGAACGCCTAATTCTCTCTCCTTTTGTGTTTGTAAAAAATTTTTTTAATTGAAGTACAGTTGATTTAATCTCTCTCATTTTTGACATATTACCACCCACCCTCCTCCTCTTCATCTCCTAAGCTTTGTGTTAACTATATCTTCTTACTTTCTGTATTCTTGCTGTTCTAGCATCTGAGGCTTCACTGACTAGGGGAAGACTGTCCCTTCCAGGGCTGGCCAGTTCTTAGACACTGCAAATTACTCTTCTGCAAATTTGAATTTCATGTGCAAACCAACCAACCTAGAGTCCATGCCCCATCCCTCATCCACCTTTATCTCCCCTCCTATATCAAACCCTCCAGCATCAAGCCACCGTCCTCTGCCCTAATCCCTCCAGGGCCAGGTATCAGACAATGAGGGGCAGGCCTGACATTCTGGAGCTTTCTGAAATTTAAACTAGTCAATACTAAACGTGCTTACCTTGCCTTACTGTTTCTTTCTTACAGAAGCCATAATAAAGGCTTTTCCCCCATCCATCCTTTCTCCTTCTGCCTCCAAACTGACCCTGGCACTTCCCCATGTGGCTCTGGGTGGCAATGCTGTGCCTTCTAGTTCTCAGGATCTGAGTATACAGACTTCTTCCATCATGACCAGCATCACCATGTCTGTGTCTCACCATACCAGATTAAAACAAATCCTGGGTACATTTTAAAGCAGCCTTCAACTATAAGACTCGTTACAAGGCCTTCAGTTCACCATGGTATTTCATGCCTCTGTGTATAGAGCTGATAAGTTGTATTTTTTCCAGTGAGACTGAGTTTCTAGTTTGTCTTTCTCTGTAAAGCCTCTCCTCCAATGCTGAAACCCTTCTTTCTGTGCCACCACCATACTCCACATATACCACCTGACTGACCATTTGCTAATTCCACCACATCATAGTTACTTGCTTGAAAGTCTATCTCTCCTTTCTCTCCTCCTATGCTAGGGTATAAACAACAAAAAAGAGACTGGGGTCTGCTTATGTTTATCATGAGTATTGAGCTTAAGTACACAATAAACACAATGAGTTCTTTATGAATTAACTTAAATATACATCAATAGTGCTAGTATTGAATAGTGCTAATGACTAGCTTTGCTTTCTGACTAAAAATTTCCAGCTGGGGGTTTCAACTGTGGTACAACAGGATCAGTGACATCTTTGTAGCACTGGGAAGCAGATTCAATCCATGGCCTGGGACAGTGCGTTGAGGATCTGGCTCTGTCGTAGCTTCAGCATAAGTCACAACTACGGCTCACATCTGACCCCTGGTCTAGGAAACTCCATATGCTGCACGGCAGCCAAAAAAAGAAAAATTATATATATTTAAAAAAAAACAATTTCCAGCTGGAAGAAAAAAGCTAATCAGTAATAACCACACACACGGCTTACTCTCAGACATTTAAACTATCCAAAGAAATACATTTAAATAAATAGGTAGATAAACATCTTAAATGGTGGTGGCTCAACCAGTCAAACGTATTGACTTTAGAATGTATTCTCATACATACATTTGGCTAAGAATACATGACAGGACTTTAGAACCCACAGTACAATAACTCCAAAAAAATAGAAAAGACAACCTGATTCTGAACTAACTGGGAACTTATGCTAATTTCCTTTTCATCTCTCTGCCTAAGATTTTTGTAATCTGCTCTAGTTAGAAAATGATATGAAGCACAGAGCTAAACAAAGTAATCTCTTTTCTTCCTCATGAGAAGCAAATTAAAATCACAATCCTAAGTTGTAAGAACGCAAGATAAGTACACAGTTCAAGGGAAAGATTTACCTAGGTCAATTTAGTAAAGAAGTAAAAATTTAACACTTAAAATAAACAAACATTACTTTTTCAACTGTTGATCCTAAATTTCTCCATCTTAACATTCGGAGAAATCTCATTTAGAGCATTCAAGTATATTGCTTTTAAGAAGTGTTGAGTTTTTAAATTTTGTTCTATTTTCTTTTCAACATGACAACAGGTAGACATGAATTTTTTTGGTCCACATGGAAGGTGTTAGGATGGGTATACTTATCTTCCCAGAACAAAATAATTCTGGCCCTCCAAAAGTTACACAGGCAAAAGGTTCAGGTTTTACCGATTTAGAGGTACCTCTTGTCAGGTCTCAAAGTTATACAACAGTGTTCCAATTTTCCTACTCTCTTCAGATAACTGCCAGAATCAATCAAAGGACCAACAGCTTACGATGCTCATATACTTAGGTGGAATTCTGAACCCAAGAGGGCCAGCTCCCATGCGGTGATGGATGTTTTTGCACTTGAATAGTGTTTGCAGGAGCAATTCTCCCTCCTAGCCTCAGGGACAGCACAGTGAGTTAAGAGGGCATCTTATCCACAAGAAACATGGGCACAGTAACTCACGTGGCTCTTCTTGCTTAGAGCTGGAGGGTCTCATGAAGCATCTGGAAAGGGACTGAAGATTCTAGGGAGGTAGAACCACATAATTCAGTCCAAAATGGAGGCTCTGGTTTCTCACTTCCTGAATTTGAATTTTGGATCCAAAATTCCCCAGCTCTGTGACCTCTGAAATTGCTAACCACTCCAAGTCTCAGTTTCTATGTATAAAGAGTGATAATATCCAAGTCACAGGACTGTTATAAGGCCTGGAGAGACACAGTGTGTGGTGAATACATGCTGCCTGACACAAGCGTTCAGTTCTGTCACCCTCAGTAAAACAGGATAATTTACATATACCACTTATCAACTACCCAGGCTAAGTCTGGGCCAGGTTGGAGGGTTGAATATAGGAGGCTTCAATACCCAGATGATGTTTTTACTTCTTCCTGCTACTTTAAGATTTAAATACCAGCCATACTCTTTGGATTAGCAATCTAAAAACTGTTCATTTTTCTAAAAGACCATTTCATGGAGTTTTAGATTCACAGCAAAACTGAGATGAAAGTACAGAGATTTCCCATATACCCCCTGCCTCTACATATGCATCATCTTCCCGTTATTAACAAATCCCACCACAGTGTGGTGTATTTAGTACAACTGATAAAACTACATTGACACATCATCACCCAAAGTACACAGGTTACCAAAGGGGTCACCCTTAGTCTTACACATTTTATGAGTTTGGACAAATGGATGGCATAAACCCATCATTACAGTATCAGAACAGTTTCAGTGCCCTAAAGATCCTCTGTGTTCTACCTATTCACCCTTCTCCCCCTCCCCACTCCTGCCCCAACCACTGACCTTCCGACTTTCCCTGTTTTGCCTTTTCCAGAAGGTCATATACTTGGAATCATGAAGATACAGCCTTTTCAGAGTGGCTTCCTTCACTTAGTAGTATGCATTTAATGTTCCTTCATGTCTTTCATAGTTTGACAGCATATTTCTTTTCAGTATTGGATAATATTCCATTGTCTGGATGTACCCCAGTTTATTTATCCATTCACCCATTGAAGGGCATTTTATTTGCTTCCAAATTTTCAAAACTATGAATAAAACTGCCCTAAACATCTGTGTGAATGCAAGCTTCCTACTTGTCTAGGTGAATGCCAAGGAACACAATTCCTTGATTGTATGGTACATGTATGTTTAGTTTTATAAGAAACCTCAAAACTGGGGTACCAAAAGTAGTTGTATCATTTTGCATTGTTACCACCAGTGAATTAGAATTCCTGTTGTTCCACATTCTCACCAGCATTTGTTACTGCTGGTATTTGGATTTTGGCCATTCTAATAGGTGTGTAATGCTGCTAAATTTTTATCACTCCAAGTGTATTTTCCCCTTTAAACTTCTCCTTATAAGACAAAAAGGGTGATCTTTAAGAATATGACTGAGAGGGTTAATAAATGTAACTCTTATAGAAAATACTCTAACCCTTCAACTCTACAAATGCTGTACTTTTCAGAGAAACCAGAGCCAGACTTCTGCCTGAGTTAACCTGAAGAAAAAAAAAAACATAGTTGAGAAACGGAGAGAGTGAGACTGAGGCCTGCTGACATCATTTGAATCCTTGGGTCTAGCCAAAACTGAAAGCTAGACTTACTCCTGAATTTTTCAATTACCTGAGCTAATCACGTCTTGGGAGGTATTTGGTTTCCATCACTTGTAACCAAAAACATTTCTCAATAACAAGGCATTGAACTCCACACTTTTGTTAACACCACCACCACAATGCTCCTTTGTTAACATCTGCCAGCCCAAACCACTTTAAGTGCTTTCTTGCCACCGTCAACACTCTCTGACAGCATCCTTTCAAGATTCTTTCCAATTTCTACTTCTCTGTTGGTATAACCTAGCTACCTTCTTTACTCTTATACTCTTCCTATCTTTGGCCCTAACTAGTCTCTCCCAGTTAAGGCAATACCAACAACTACCTTTATATAAAGGATAGCCTAAAAGCCCCAGAAACAGACATCCAAAGCTGCAGTCTATAAGGTCCCTTACAATCTGACCTCTGTCCACCTTCCTAGCCTCACCTCTTACTGTGCTGTCTCCCATGATCATGGCAAGAACAAATCAGTGTTTAAAATCACAAAGTTTTCTTATACTTTGTTGTATGGCAATAGATAACCAATATTGGCCTAAGGGGTACAATCTCCTTATTACACAGTGCTTAACCTCCAGGTTAAGGGGGGAGGCACAGACTACACCTGGAGGTTAAGCACTGTGTAATAAGATACTTAGTTTTATGCTTCCTTCAAACACGGAACAGTTTATTGCGTTCTTATGCACCCACCCAAGCATCAGAGTCCACCGTAGTGAAACAGACAAAAACTAGACTCTGAGCCCAAAGATCAGAGATCTGCCACTAAGATCAGTGGAGAGTTGACCTCCTGAGCTGCAGTTTCCCATTTAGTAAAATGGAGCATGTTATAAAGAATACATAGCATAAAACATGAGCCTGATCTCTAACGCTATTATTACTAAAGCACTTTATGTTGTATCTGACACTTGTTTGGGCGTGTATATTAGAAAGACTACAGGTATTTTTTTTTTCTCTTCAGACACTATTTAATCATTACAAAAAGAATAGAAAGAAGAATTTTAAAAATTTATTAACATGCATTAACTCTACATTAATTACAGGCCCAGTCTCTAGCAACTATCCTACCTACTGAAAGGATTTATACACAAATTCAGATTTTTTTTTTTTTTTAATGACCAGCTATTTAACAGATGATCCGGCTTGGAAGATCTGAAACAGAAATTTTCCAGAATCTACTATTTCATTTACAAGATTCAGCTCTTCTATATCACCTTTGATTCTGCTTTTACAAAAATGTTAATGAGAACAGTGGCATAGAAAATACTCAAAGAAACCTGCAGTAGAATAAAGATTTCAGGACTTACTATAGTTTCTCTAGACTTGTTGATATAAATCTTTTTAATAATAACCATTTATGAAGCAGCTGGTAACCATTGTACCATTTTATTATTTAGAATTTCATTTCTTTAAAGTGTTTTCCACATTCTTGTTTAATAATGCATATGAATGTTCAAAATGGGAGCTTTAAAAAAAATCCTCCAAAATGCAGTTTTTGCAAGTTCCCGGTCATTTCCCAAAGAAACATTAAAACTCATTTTCAGGCCTTCCCTAACCACCCCATCTAAAATAGGAACCTACCTATTATTCTCTTACAAAATCTGGTTATGATCAGTAATTTCTTCCCCACAGTTTTTCCCCTCACCTCCTTCTCCCCATCTCCCATCTCATAAGGGCTATTACTATTAGAATTTATATATGTAGCCTCATTAAATCCCAACAACCACAGTAAAAGAACTATTTATACCCCATTTGTCAGAGTGGTAAACTGAGATTGAAGGTATGGGAATAAATATCCTAAAGTCACAAAGCTAATAAAGGCAAAGTCATCATTAATACCACATAACTACCTTAATAACACATCTTATAGTTTAGTAAAACACTAATAACGGTGAAAGGGATCACAATAAATGAAAAATGTCAACACACAGAGTATTACAAATCATTATACTCAATGTTAGTAAAGTATTCCATTTAATGGGATCCAAGCACTTTACTCTTGTTAATGTCTTATGAGCATTTCAGCCACCTGATTAATTGAATAAAAATGCTATTTCTATCTAAAAAAGAAATAAGGTCAAGGAGTTCCTGTCATGGCTCAGTGCAAACGAATCTGACTAGTATTCATGAGGATGCAGGTTTGATCCCTGGCCTCGCCTAGTAGGTTAAGGATCCAGTGTTGCCATGAGCTGGGGTATAGGTCGCAGACTTGGCTTGGATCTGGAGTTGCTGTGGCTGTGGTGTAGGCTGGCAGATAAAGCTCAGTTTGACCCCTAGCCCAGGAACCTCCATGTGTCATGGGTGTGACCTTAAAAAGACAAAAAAAAAAAAAAAAAAAAGGAAAGAAAGAAGGTCAAGCCTCTGACTTCCAAAGCCACATGATAAATGGGCAAGAACCCAGATCCTGGTCTTGGTTCTCTACCTGGCTCTAGTTCTGCTCTCTATACCTCAGCTTTCTCCTCTATGATTAGCTCAGGGTTCCACAGAGTAACGCATCTTCACTTCTATAAAATTACCCTAAAGTGGTTTTAAAAATAGGCTTTATCCATAAAATATTTTTATAGCCATTAATTGGTATAATAATGATAATTACCAAGTACTCAAATCTGATTAGTCTAAATGTATAAACTTCTAAAGTTATAACTCAAATTATTTTCCCAACTCTGAAAGAGTCACTCTTCCCAATTTACGTGGAGTATAAAAATTACTAAACACACACATATGTCTGCATATGTATGTATGCATACATATATACACCTATATAATACCTGTTCATACATTTCATAAATATTTAGGACATATTCTAAAGGTTTTTAAAGACTGAACAGTACCAAACCATAACTAAGAATCCCAGCTTTAATGAACCCATAGCCCTTTGAAACATTTCTAGTTCCAGAAATAGCCTAGAAGGGGAAAATTTTTCTTTTGTGGAAGGCAGAACATTCGGAAATAACCAACCCCTCTGTCAAAGACTCAAGTGGGAGGGGATATTTTTGATTCTGTCAGTATCCCCAGTGTCAAGCTGAGGTCGGGCACATCACAAGATCAAAAAAGAAAAACTCTTTCCCTGCCTTCTCCCCACCTCCTGCATCCTCCTCACACATGTGAACTATTACCACACAGGTGCATCATTTGCAAGCACATGCCAGAGAAGCAGCAGTTATAGCCTGCTGCGACCTTCTTTGGGAAAAGAGACTAGGTTTCTCCCATGGGCAATTATTTCATCCTCGGGCAAAGCTACGTTTTCCAGCAGGAAAACTAAGTTGTGAGGGCAAATCCTCCAAAGAGGCTGCCCCTCCTGGTCTCCAGAGGAAGAATGCAACTCAGTAGGTCACCGCTGAACATAAGCACACTGTATTTCCAAACCCAAATCATCTGACAGGTACTTTTGCAAGAATCTGATGGCAGAATACCTTTATACTATTAAAAATTATTAAAGAATCAAGGAGGTTTTGTTCACGCAGGTTACAGCTATTGCTATTTAAAGGAAATTAAGACTGAGAAAACTAAAGTCTATGCATTAATTTACTTTGAAACAATAATAAAGCCAATGTATGTCAACATAATTTTTATTTTAAAAAATCATGAATTTTCCAAACCAAGCAGAGAAAAATGGCATTGTTCTACATTTCTGCAAATTAATGTCTGGCTTAAAAGCAAGCAACCAGATTCTCACACTTGCTTCTCTATTTGATCTGTTATAAAATTTTATGTCATAAAACCTCTAGGAAATTCTAACATACATTCATGACAGGATGAGAATGAAAAAAAGAATAAGAAATTTTTATTAGGAAAATTGTTCTGATCTCCTGAAATACCTAGAAGGGTTTGGGATTCTGGGGACACTGGCCCATGCCTTGAGAGCTGCTGGTTCAGACTCTGCTACTCTCTGTCTTTACTTCCCTTTCGTCTTCACCCCTTCATTAAATCTTCAGAACATTTCAGACTTTTGCTACAGAGAATGAAGAGTCCTCTATAGTCACTTGGCCAGAAAATTAACAAGAACTTCCAAACATCAAAGGGCAATGTGACGGTATCCTCAGAGCCGCAAAGAGTCTGCCCCATGCCTCTCTAAGGATAAAGTCAGTCTCAAATACAAAAATACAGGCTTTTGGTGGAACCTCTTCCTTTCACCAGAAATGATGTGCATAAAAATGTGGGGGGAAAAAAAAAAGGCTTGATGAATACATGATTATATGCCACATGCAAAAAGTTAGAAACACTAACTGGCGTCTTTAGATAAAAGATCACTTCTGTCTCCATGATGGCTGAAAAGTGAAGGGATAAAAGAGAGTAGAAAAACCGAAGCATAAAAGAGAAAAAACAGAACAGTACCCATTGTAAGTAGTTGCCATCAGAATCCACAACCAAGACAGCAGCAAATGACAGGAATGCTATCAGCAAAGAAGAAACAGAAGAATTAACAGCTTCCCTGGCTTGGGGGAGAAGAGGAAAAAGAGACACCTGATCAGTGCAGTTTCTCAAGCACTCCTCCAGGCTTCGTGGCACCACGCTAACCACTAACTAATATCTATGTGTCACAAAGTGAGGAGAAGGAAAAAAAAAAAAAAAGGCAGCAAAAAGGACAGAAAGTCTTCCAGGCTCCCTAGAAATACAGACTCAGTAACAGCCCAGAATAAAGTAACACATAAACACTCTCCTCCCCAATGGCTCTATCACCTACGGAAAATAAAATAGAAAAGGCAAAAAAAAATGCATTAACCTAAAAATTTTTAAAATGGGTATTTCTGTATGACATGAAAAACAAAAGCAGGATACACATATGTATGTCTATACAATATTCATTAAGCTCCTTTATGTAAAGGTACATGTCTATTTCACAGGGCAAATCGGGAGTCCATCTAAATTTATCCATTCAACAAATAATTACTGAGCCAGGCACAATAAAGAAGTAGACAAAACAAAATCTCTGCTCTCAAAGGAGCTTATGTTTAGTGGGAAAACGAAAACAAACATGTAAGTATGTTAAACATGTAAAAACATATAGCATATCCAATGGGAGTATGTGTGCTGGACCTAAATAAAGCATGAAAGGAAGATGGGGACTACACATGATGTGGATAGAGTGGCAATACAAATAGGACTTATGACATTTCAGTAAAGACCTTCAAAGGCAAGGGAAGGAGCCACAGGTCTGCTCAGAAAAGCTTTCCAGGCAGAGAAAGCAAAGGCAAAATCCCCAAGGCTGGAAAAGGGAAGGGAGACAGCAGGGATGCAGAGAAAGAGGAAAGCAAACTATGAGACTGGGGTAGCGATGAGGATCATGCAGTCTCGAGGCCACTGAAAAGCCTGTTGCTTTTTACTCAGGTGCTGGCCACTAAACAGATGTGAGCGAATGCTGTGAGAAGGCATGATCTGACTGGTCAGAGAATATAGCTATAATGGGCAACTGCAGAAGCTGGGGACTGGTTAAAATAATCCTGGCAAGAGGGTTTTGCTAGGCAGAATCACAGCCCCCAAGGATGCCCATGGCCTAATCTCTGGAACCTGTGATTTCAGTACCTTAACTGGCAAAAGGGACTTAAGGCTCCTGGGATGGGAGGTTATCCCAGATTATGTGGCTGGGCTGAATATAATCACATGGTCCTTGAAAGAAGGAAATGAAAGTGTCAGAGGAGATGTGACTGGGAAATGAGAAAAGGAGAAGGCTAGAAGCGGGGAAGAGAGAAGCAAAAGGAAGGAGGGATAAACCTATTCCTCAGGTTACTTCAAAATGGGAGAAGGGAAAAGAGCCTACAAAGTGCAGGCAGCCTCCAAAAGCTGTAAAAAATAAGGAAACATTCTGATAGACCCTCCAGAATGAATGCAACCCTGACCACTCATTTTAGACTTCTGATTTCCAGAACTATACGTTTGTGTTGTTTTTAAGCCACTAAATGTATGCTCATTTGCTCCAGCAGTGCTATAGACTAAATGTGTCCCCCCCCAGAATTCATATGATGAAACCTAACCCCCAATGGGATGGCACTTGGAGGCGGGGCCTTTGGAAGGTGATCAGGTCATGAGGGTGGGCCTTCACGAATGGGATTAGTGCTCTTATATAAAAGAGACCACAGAGTTCCCTTGCCCCTTCCACCATGTAATGACATGAACCAGGAAGTGAGTTCTCACCAGTCACTGAATCTTCATCTTGATCTTGAACTTCCCAGCCTCCAGACTGTGAGAAACAAATGTATGTTGTAAAAGCCACCCAGTCTATGGCATTTTTGTTATCAAAACCCAGATCAATTGAGATAGCAACAGGAAAACTAAAACAGAGAAAGGTCAGTGGAGATGGAAGGAGTGGTTAAATTGTGTGTATATCTTACAGTTAAAGCAAATAAGATTTACAAAGAGATTGGATATAGAGTGTGAGAAGAAAAGAGGAACCAAATCTTACTCCAAGGTTATTTTTTGTTGTTGTTCGTTCCCCCCACTACACTCCCCACCCAGGCAACTACAAAAATGGGTCAGCTTTTGGTAGGGACAGTGTTAGTAAAAGCCTGATTAGATTAGGTTCAAGGGAGAGCCAAGAAAATGTGTGGTGTCAGCCAATAGACAACAATGTTAGGGCATTTTGCTACCTAACATGGCAGAAGGAAATGAAGCAACAGTGGGAAGCAGGGTCAACCTGAGGAAAAAAACTGATGATGCTGAAGGGTAGGGATAATTGCTGCGGGACTGCCCTTGAATATTTGAGAAGGCCCAGAACTGGGTGCACACTGGCCAAGTGAGCCTGAACCAGGAAAGTGAACAGTCTTCCCACAGTGAGAGGAGCAAAAATTAGTGTGTGGGTGCAGGTGCCTGTGGCCCCATGAGATGGAGAGAGAGGAGGAAGATCTAATTGCTCCCACGCTCTCAGTAAAATTGAAAGCCCCTAAGAGGGAGGCAAAGGGAGGAGGTGTTAAGGGAAGGTCTCAGGAGGAAAAATAAGTGTAAAAGATTCTAGGGGAACAGGTGAGTGAAGCACTAAGAAATGTGCTATCAGATCACCAACCAGCACAGACGGCCAACAAGAAGCACATACGGTTGTGAATTTAAAGTTAGTACGGTCAGCAAGGTTGGGTGGTTTTTCTCCAGCCTGTATGGCCCTACGGGTGTGGACATGAGGTTGAACTGAACAAACATGAGGGTTTTGCCAAGTGAATGGGGCAAACTGAGAGGACTAAGGGAATTGGGGGCATCTACAAAGGAGGAACTGCAGCCATGCCTCTTGTAGTCTAAGTAGACAAGGGGATTTCTGGCAATTGAGGCTTCATTACATAAGCGATATGTAGAGGTTGAAAGTCTCAATGTTGCTGAACAGCTAGTGACATGTTGAGGATATAGTGAGAAAACAAACAAGTTACATAAATTACCATGTAGAGCATGATCCCATTTTGAGAGGTACATACTGTGTATGTTCATTAATGCAGAGAAAAATGGTTACTTTTGAATGATGGTAAAGTTCCTTTTTTGAGCCTTTTAAAGATATTCTACAAAGAACATTTACACTTTAATAATCAGGAAAATATACACGTTATTTTAAATAGCATAACAAAATTCTTTGTAAATTATGTCATTTAAAACTGCACCCACTTAAATTACAGGTTATAGTTTATATGACTAGGTCATCCTAAAATCATTAACAGGTGTTACCAACACGAATTAAGATGACACAGATTTTTTATAAGCAATGCATATGATTGGACGGGGCCTCTCCTTGCTAGGCTTTCCAAGCTAAACCATTTCTAAAAGATACCCATTGCAAAGGCTCTTGTTCAGTCAGTATGTATAAGATGGTACAACAGATGTCATATGTTCTGGTTAGTTAGGCATCCTTGTTGATTTATTAGTGCCTGCATTGTGCTATTAAAATTTAAGAAAATCATCCCCAACCATTGCTAAAAGAAAAAGAGCATATGAGAGAATATAGAGGAATAAATAGCTTTTATTTCTTTAATCCTATGAAATACAGTATAGTCAAGGCGGCTATGACTGATGAACACCAGGAACACTAAAAATATTGAAAATACTAGGTAAAAATGGAGAATGTAAAACTACACTGAGTTACCTAGTTATAACTATGTTATGGGGGTAAGATTATGGGTGAATTTTTAAGTCAGAATTCATCAAATGATGTTTCTCTTAAGAGAAAGTAGTATATCTTCCTAATCCATGAGCAATTAAAACTCAGTTATTAGTGAGGAAAACTGTCATGGAGAAAGACTATCACATGGGTGCTACAGATCATTTACAAAACAAAACAAAACAAAACAAAACAAAACAAAAAACTGTGACTTTAAAATATTGAACCATGGTATCTATACAGTTAGGATAATGATTAACGAAGAAACATTTGAATAGACAATAAATTGTTATATTTTACAAAGCTGATATAAACTTTAGATTCTAATTATTTTTACTAATACAAATGTTAAAAGGCTGCTCCACTACTATTCCTGTTGGGTAATGTTCACTCCTTTGTTAATATGTCAAGATTTAAAAGCTCGCTTTTTTGTCTCACCATAAATATCTTTAGTTAGGGGCGAGTAGTTAGTTTAGTTTAGTTTAGGTAAGGTAGCCTAGCTGGCTATAAAACCAAATAATAATATTTACCAAAAGTTATACTTGGATACAATTTGGAAACAAACTATCCATTTAGAGACACTGCAGAGAAAAGCAACAAGGCCCTATAAAAATCAACATACAATTCACTGGCAGGAAGAAAGAAATGAGTAACATAGTTCAAGATTGCAGGGTTACCAAAGTGCTTACTTGTAACATAACCATCTGAGGTGTGCCAGGAAAAAATGTGGCACAAATTGGTTTTCAAAGCATGAAGAGTACCATAAAGGGAATTGGAAAGTCCAAAAACAAGCATGTGGAAAGCTGATAAGCTCTCAAACTGATGAACTTCCAAATTGAAGTCAGTTGATTAGAGGAAAGATGTAGCTATATTATTACAGTGTACGTATTACATATAGGGTTTAATGTCAACTAACCGTACTTCAACTAGAAGTATATTCCTAAGTTTGTAACATAAAAATGTTTATCAAAGGCAGTCATCATACATTCTTAGAAAATATTATAAGCCAATTTTTTAATGTCAATTCTCATTTTCTTTTGGAAACACTGATATAACTGTTTTCATGCTTTTTCGTTCTGTGTTCAAATTTTTATAGTTACTGCTCTGCCTAACCGTATTTGAATATAAATGACTTGTTCAGTCTGAAAAATGTGTACATAAATTGATTAAACAAGGAACATTAGCAAATGATATGAGATCATACTGGCAAATGGTTTGAAGGTTACACAGCCCATCTGCTGATTTAGAGGACTGACTGCCTCCTTCACAACAGACCCTGAGGAAGCTGTGCATTTACCTCCTGCTGCCTTAGCCATCTCTCACCACCCCACCCCCTTCCCCTCCACCCAGGCTCCCTTATCTAAGCATCCTGCCTCTCCCTTATGCCCTTGGAGGGTAGGCAAATGCAGTCACTTACAACTAGCTATTGCATTTTATATGGACATTGTAGACAGCACCTCCCATCTGAGGAAGCACAACAAATTTCAGACCTCAGCAACCAGGAGCTGGCCTCCCCCGAGGATGTGATCACCATGGCTTTTTTCCTTATGAACGCCACAAATCATGTAACTTGCCCATTACTGTTTTATTTTCCCCATTAGGAAGCTTAAGAGCCCCAACTTCTGCTTCAACCCACTGGCTCAGCTTCTGTTTTATGTACTGAGCCCTTAAGTTAAGATTTCATTAGAAGAAAAAGGCCTTATGACTACAAGGTTTGTAAACCACTGTCTTAGATCCTTATCTTGTACTTTCCCATTTTGCTATTTTTAATTCTTGTAAGCCACTTCACATTCTCTATGGGACAATCAGGGGTATAAGAAGTAAATAAAAACAAGCACATTGACTGTAACAGAATATCTATTTATTACACACAGTTCTTAATGTCTTGATCATGTGTTTTATTTTAGTCCAATAATTCAAGAAAGCTCTTTACACAATTCCCACAGCTTCTTTGAGAGCATGTCTGGGCTGAGTCACTTAATGACAGCTTTTGGAGAAGCTGTCCTGAGACCAGCCATTGGCTGTCTTTTTTGCATCGAAATCTCTTTTACAACCAGAACCAGCACCAGCCACCAATTTGCCGGCCACTCTGCTCACTGAACAGAAAGCCTTTGTAGCTTTCAAATATTTTAATCAGCACCAGGAATTTAAGCGAACCAAGATTTTATGTTACATAAAATGCACTCGCTTTAACAATGAGTACCCATCTCTCAGATCAGAGGTTCTAAAACTTGAGCACTAACTAACCAACGACTTGCAGGGCTTGTGAAACCACAGAATATACTTTGTTCCACCCCCAAAGTTTCTGACTCAGAAAAATAAATTTGGCGTCTTTTATATGTTTTAGGTGAAAAACACTACAATTCAACATCTGTATACACTTCAGTGTGATAACCACCACAAATCTAGTTGTCATCTATCACCATTTTCATCACCCTTTTCACCCAGTCTACCCATCCCTAAACATTCTTCTTCTCCTCTGATAACCTCTAATCTGGACTTTGTCCTATGAGGTTATTCTTTAATTCATTTGCTTTGTTTTTTACAGATTTCACGTATGAGTGAAATCAGTCACTATTTGTCTTTCTCTGTCTTTTTTCATTAATATCTTTCCAACAAGGTCCTAGGTGATGATGCTGTTTCTGGCCTGGAAACCATACTTCTAGAACCAATGCCTTGGGGTCAGTCCATTTCTCTCCTTAAAAATCTTCAGGGACTTTGCCCTACCTATTGTGTCAGTCACAGAGATGCTTCAGCTTGGCCTTCCAAGCCTCCTGGATGGAGCCTGCCCTAGAACCCACTCCATTAGTCTATAAGCTTGTGCTCTAGGCCTGCTTACCTCCTCACTCTGCAGAGAGCACATGTAAATCCTTGACCCACGCTATCGTTCTGACTCATATCCACTTCTGACTGCTCTAATTTTTCTCTAGCCATTAATCATTCTTCAAAAGATGCCAGGATTGCCACCTCTTCCCAGAAGCCATCCATAATTCATCTTCATTAAAACTCTTTCATCTGTGCTTTACTCCAATACACAAGCCTGCCTTGCATTATAATCAGTAGCTATTGCATAGCTATCTTCCACTAGATTATACAGGAGAGTGGTTAAGAAGATGCCCTTAGATTTAGAAAGGCCTGGGTCCAAGTTTTAGCTCCACACTTGTCAGCTGTGTTGCAGAGAACACATTACTTAACCACAAGCCTTAAAGTGAGATAACAGTATATCCCCTTCAAGGAAGACTGCTGAGGAGTAAATGAGATAATCTATATAAAGTCCTAAATAGCATTCCTGGCAGATAAAACTCAGTACCATTTCTCTGCAGTTTTTAAAACATTATCCTCAAATTCTCTGACACTCCTCCCAGGTGGTCAGGTCTATGTTTCTTCCTCTTGAATCAAATCCCTGCGACTGCTCAATATAATCTCTGCAGCTGCTTGTCAGACTATAATGGAACGTGACTTTGTGACCCCCACTTTTAGGCCACTGGCAGATTCGCTCTCCTGTCTCCTAGGATGCTCACTGATGTATCCCAGTCACCTTGTGATAAGACGGCCCAAGAAGTCCATGGAGAGGAACCCAAGGCCCCAGACCTCAGGCCCTGCTGACCTTCCAGCAGGCAGCCAGCACAGGAGGGAGGCATCTTAGAAGCAGATCCTCCAACACCCTCCTACTCCCAAGGCCACGTGAGCTGTGAGGTACAGATCATGCATTGTCACTGTCCCCACAAAGTCCAGCCTCAACTGCAGACATGTGAGCAAAATAAATTTTTGTTGTTCTCCAAAACCATTAAGTTTCTGGATGGTTTGTAACATAGAATAGACGACAAAGCAGGAACATGTTATTATCTTTGCATCCTTTCTCCTCCCCAGCAGAAAGGTTCACAGGTTAGGACCTTCCGGAGTGTTCATCACAAGATTCAGACATTTCTAGAGGGAAAATCCTCCCAGGGGATCTCTCTTTGTAAGTAAACACAGAACTCCTTGGGAAAGAATTCATTTGCACTTAAGAAAAACAAAACTTTCATCCTCTTCTCCCCTCACCCCCACCAGAGTTGTGGCAGGACCCCAAGGAACTGAGGTTTCAATAAATGTAAGACGAACTTTCAAAACAAATCTCCATAAAGTTAACAGTACAAATAGCAGTGCTGCTTTGAAACCTCAAGTAACTTGGTGAATGCTAAACAGCGGAGACCAACATCCAAGAAAAGCAAGAAATCCATGAGGCCACCATCTGCATCTAAGGATAGAGCAGAAGGTGATGGAGCATAGTAGCTCATACACAAAGTGAACAACTTCTTGGGGAAGTTGCACAAAATCTAAGGACACACAGTAGGCAGGCACTAAACCAGAGAAACACGGTTACTTTCCTTTTAGTAAATATATTATGAATGTTAATATTTTGCTAAATTGTTAGTATTCTTACTTTGACTCTATTTTTACATGCCCCCTGTAATGGGTTAAGTAGGAGTTATAGTACATAACCTTAGTGCCCATTGCCATACCCGTCATAAATCAGACTTGTGAATCACAGTTAGTCTCCTTTCCTAGACAATAAATTTTCTGAGTACAGGGACTGTCTAGTTTACACTCTTTTCCCACTTCCCAGCACATGGCATGATAGAATACACTCAATAAATATTTGTTGGGCGAATGTTGAATGACCAGCACTAAAAAGGCTATTGGGAGAACTGAAGTTGATGCTTGAAATATGTAAGTATGAACTTCCCTGGGGCTTAAACACACTATCCTTTAAGTTTATACCTTGACACTAAAATTGCTTTAGGAATAACTGGTTGCTGTCACAAGTTACAAAATCATGCTCTATTATGCTCGAAGAGTTATTTTTACTCACAATCTCTTTTCTATCTATTCAGGTCCTTCTAATACTCAACAGTGTATCACCTACATTTAGAGCCATCACCCAGAATTCAGAGTTTTATAGAACCCATACTTTAATAAATGTCAATTGTAATTGCTTCCTCAGATCACTTCTCTCCCTTTTTCTGTCAATCTGTTTCCAAAAGTGGTTAACATAATGTCCTTTAAACACTGTTTTTATCATAACCTTTCCTACCTCAGAGCCTACAGTGAATCTTAACAGATGACTATTTGACTGTTTGCCATTTAAACTTATTAACAATTCCCACTAGGGGTTTTTAAAGCTCTTCCATTAACTGTCCTACCTACCAGTCCTCCAAACCAAACTCACAGTATATTACCATTCCACAAACAGGCACAAAACACATAGATCTAGCCAAGCAGAGATGACAGAAGGTTTCTTCTGAATTTCATCAGTGAGATCTCATTATTTTGTCAAGATACAACAGAAGGAAGCTCAATGCACTTTGCAGAATATCTATGATTTATCCCCAGTCACTCATGGAAAGAGACACATCAATATTAAATCATTGTCAACTCAAATTTTTAGGGATCATTTAGTTAAAATAATCTACTAATAAGATTGTTAATTTCGCTTTGTGAAAGGAAATCTAAACAAGGTCAATGATACACCTACATTTTGATATATTATTAAGAATATTAGGGGATTGGATTAAGATGGCAGAATAGAAGGACTGGAGCTCAACTTCTCTCCCAAAAAAAAGCATAACTACAACCAAATGCCGAGCAACCTTCAACCAAATGGACTGTAAACTTCCAAAAATGATACTCTGCTCCAGAAGACAAAGAGGAGACCACATCAAGAGGTAGGAGGGGCGATTACACGATAGAAGCAACCCCATACCTCCCGGGTGGGAAGTCCCACAGACTGGAAAGTAACTGGAAAGTAGCTGAGTCCTGACTCAGCTACAAGGCTGAGAGTTCTGAGCCTCACGTCAAGTCCCCATGCCTGGGGATCGGGCACAGTGAGAAAAAGCCCCCGGAGCATCTGGCATTGAAGGCAAGAGGGGCTTGTGTGCAGGAGCTCCAAAGGACTGGGGGAAACAGAGACCCCATTCTTGAAAGGCACACACAGACTTTCACGTGCACTGGGTCACAGGGCAAAATGGTCTCCAGAGGAATCCGGGTGGAACCTGACTGCAATTCTTGGAGGACCTCCTGGGAAAACAGGGGTGCTATGCCTTGTTGTGGGGGAAGGGCACTGAAGGTGAAGCTCTCGGGGACATTCAGCAGCCTGCATTTCTCTGGAGGGGCCCACTTCTGGGAAAATCTGGTCCCTCCCAACAGCGCTGAGAAGCCCCAGGCCAAACAACAATTCAGGTGGGATCTCAGCCCCACCCATCAGTAAACAGGCTGCCTAAAGACCCCTCAGGCACACAGCCAGCCTCTAATCTCATCCAGAGACAAAGCCCCACCCATCAGAGGGAGAGGAATCGGCCCCACCTACCAGTGAGCAGGCATTGCTCTGCTCCCTCCCATCAGGAAGCCTACAGCAAGCACCCTCCATACCAACTTTAGCCACAGGGGAGGCAAACACCTGATCTAAGAGAGGCTACCACTCTATTGTGGACACAAAGGTCACCACACCAAAAACCAACAAAAATGAAAAGACAGAAAACTCTAACTCAGATAAGGGAGAAAGAGAAAAGCCCAGAAAAACAGCTCACTGATGAGGAGATTATCAGCCTCCCAGAAAGAGACTTTAGACTGTTGATGCTGAAGATGATGCAAGGTATTGGAAGTAGACTGGAGGCAAAGATCGATAATTTACAGGAAACACTGAGCAAAGAAATACAAGCTGTAAAAATTAAACAAGAAGAGATGCAAAATACAATCATTAGAAGCAGCCAACAGTAGAATACAGGAAGCAGAAGAATGAATCAGTGAGGTGGAGGACAGATTAGTGGGAATCACTAATGCAGAAGAGAAAAGAGATAAAAGATTGAAAGGAAATGAGTAG
>PVHT020000105.1:274702-382585 GCA_004024745.2 Catagonus wagneri | reverse complement strand
AGGGGTCTAATCGGAGCTGTGGCCACCGGCCTTCGCCGCAGCCACAGCAACGCAGGATCCGAGCCGCGTCTGCAACCTACACCACAGCTCACGGCAACGCCGGATCGTTAACCCACTGAGCAAGGGCAGGGATCGAACCCGCAACCTCACGGTTCCTAGTCGGATTCGTTAACCACTGCGCCACGACGGGAACTCCTAAAGTACTGTTTTGAATGAACTTCTTCTCATTTTTCCCCTCACTAATAGTAAATATTCATCAGGTAAGCTAGTTTCTTAAAAACAAAGAATCAAAGCTGCTATTTCTCATTTGCCTTACTAGACAAAATAAAATGGTATTTAAAAATCAGCTAGTGTATAATATGAAAACTGATTTGCTTGCAGAAAAAATTCAACATCTAGTCAACTCTCCTTTTCCTTTCTCTAGACACAGAACAAAGGCATTATCTCAGCAGTCAGGGAAGGAAGCAATTTATGTTTTCATGAATTCAGCAAAGTAATTAATTCATTAATTAAACAGCACAAAAAAAGTGTATGTTTTGATCAACTGATTGCCTGTGATCGTAAGAGAATTCTGAAATACAAAAGGCTGCATGTTTTACTTAGCTGAAACCATAATGTTATTCTTTTATCATTATTTAGCAGACATGTCATAGAAGGAAAACCTTCACAATATCCTGCAGCCTACTAGTAGCTGCTTTCAAAATGAGTGGAAACATTATTCTTTTTAATGCTTTCATTTTTTTTTAAAAAGATTGAATTCGTTTCTATGTAAGGATTCCAGCACTGAGCCATAAAGTTTTTTTTTTAATTTGAAAAATAAAACCTCTACATTCTGCCTAAGAAACTATAATGCCTTTTTAAATAATACATATGCTTTGAAAGAGTCATGAAATTTGTTAAAATGGGCACTTTCAGATTAATTTTTGGCTTTGAGAAAAAATATTTCACAGGGAAAAAAAATCACTGCATCATGAAGAAATGTATTTGAATCATTAAGGTTCTTAGATTTATTTTAGCAAATCAATATATTTTCTAAAGTGGAATTTCCTTAACCAGTATTACTTTACGGTAGTGGTTTCCAAATGAGGGAGGTTTGCAGATCGCGTTGGCTATCACAACTGGAGATGCTGCTGGCTCTGAGTAGACAGAGACCAGGGAGGCTGCTAGGAATCCTAGAATGCAGAAGAGCCCCTCTGCCTGCAACGAGAATATCTGGTCCCAAATGCCAATCGTGCTGAGATTAAAAAAAAAACTGCTTTAAAGCAAAACTTTTTGTTTTTTTTTTTTGTTGGTGTTTTTTTTTTTTGTCTTTGTTGCTTTAGGGTCGCACCCAAGGCATGTGGAAAAGAAAAACTGTTAAAAAAAAAAAAAAAAACTCTTTTTAATTGAGTTTTGAAACCACTGGAAAGGTCAGGTTTTCAAAAAGGAAGATATTCTAGGCAAAATACCTACCAAGTCACAGTCTGAGAAAAGTATACTTTAGTACTTAGGCTGGAACGATTCAGGACAATTTTAAATACACAAAGTTAAGATGTAAAAATAGCTTCAATGGACACAATTTTGGAATTATAATAAAGCTCCACTTATATTCAGTTCAAATTTTTATTTTTTGTGCTTGGTACGAAGCAGGCATTCAACATTTACTGAAAGGAGAAAGAACTCCAACGTCCTTCTCCCTCCACTATACCAGCAGGTAGCCGGCCCATGCCATTTCCCAGTTTCCTACGCAGCTACCTGTGTCCACAAAAGTTCTCACCAAGGCACGTGTGTACACACTGCTTAGAAAATTTGCTTGTTCATTTCCTCACTTGCCTTCACTCCCTATCAAAGGTAGGGTTATGGCAGTGGCATTGACCCAGCTTCGACCATGCAGATGAGGCGAATTCCCTAAGAAGAGCAGTAAGCCAGAAATCACTGGATGGCCGAACGACCACTCAGCAAAGAGCTGCCTCTCCAGCAGAGCTCACTCACCTCCAAAATAGTATGTGAGAAATGAACTGCCTATTTAATCAATTATACTTCAGGCCCTTGCTGCAGCCACTTAACACAAATCAATTCTATAACCTGATATCCCCTATACAAGGGTTATAAATGCTTTCTATCCAAGGAATTTTTTTTTTTAATTTTATGGCCACACCCAGGGCATAGGGAAGTTTCAGAGCCAGGGACTGAATCCGAGCCACAGCTGCGACCTCTGCCATGCCACACAGCTGCAGCAACACGGAATCCTTTAACCCGCTGTGCTGGGGCCAGGGATCAAACCCACACCTACACAGTGACCTAAACTGCTGTAGTCAGATTCTTAAACCATTGCACTAGGATGGGAACTCCTATCCAAAGACATTTTAAACTGCTAATTTTTAAAAATTTCAGTGCAAATAATACTTGAAAATCTGGATTATAGAGTCACTCTATAATGACTATAGGCTAGGAGAATCTAAATGGAAAAAGGCAGCAATCGGGAGCTAACAGCCAAGGAATTCATTGTTTCAGTGATATAATACATAAACTCATGCTAATGATAGCAGGCTAGACCCTGAGAAAACGGAGGCTAAAACAATTTTAACTCTTAAAATTTTATAATTTTATAATTATAGCATTTGCATCTTCTGCATCTTCCTGCCATTCCTCCCTTTGTCTCCTAAAGTGCTGATAAAAATACTAGTAGCAGAAGGGAAAAGGAAGTAAGGGCCAGAGGATTCTATAAACTAAACACTGAGCACTGAAATGATGCATTCTAAATTAAGCTGTATGTTCAAATCTTGAATATTCAATTAGAGTTGACTCAAAAAGGTTCTGTGCCTATCTTGGTTTTCAAAAATTATAGCCACTTCTCCTTGAGCACATTCTTCATTAAACTCCAAACTATTTCCTCTAGACTTCATTTGATACAGAATATATTTATTCAACGATCAGTCCTACTTTATGTGAATGGTGGGAAATCATTGAGAAACAAAGTTATTTATTATGTGATGAAATTAAAACATTTCAGTTAAGCACCTTTATGCAAATCAGATTTTTCCATCAATATTGCTTTTTAAAAATAGTTCCCCACAATAAATATTAATGTCTTGAATAACTGTTATAAAGCCCTGGACTTACTGAAAAATATTTTTACCTTAAACATATGGAAACAGTAAAAGTACCAAAATACATACTGTAATTCCCTAACACCCTTCCCCAAAATGATATTTATGGATTGTCCTGACAAGTCAATGGCCATTAATTCAATAATCTATGCAACTTTTATGATAACTTGACAATCAAGAGCATCAGGTCAACATGATTAAAAAAGTAAAATAGCTTGGTCTGAAACACACCTTTTTAAAGTTTCTAAATTTCTAAAGAATTTGAATGCCTCACGACAGAATTTCTAAATTATTACTTCAGGGTACAAATCAGGTATATTTTATCTTTTAAAAAAATTGAAATTCACAGAGTAAGTTCAAAAATCTTTGCATACTCAGAGAAGCAATATTTTTTAATTAAAAAAACAGAAAGTGTTTCGCCTAATTGAATATCAGCATACTGGAGTTTCCGTTGTGACTCCGTGGTAACGAACTCAACTAGTATCCATGTGGGTTCGATCCCTGGCCTCGCTCAGTGGGTCAAGGATCCAGCACTGCTGTGAGCTGTGGTGTAGGTTGCAGATGTGGCTCGGATCTGGTGGTGTTGTGGCTATGGTATAAGTTGGTAGCTGCAGCTCTGTTTAGACCCCTAGCCTGGGAACTTCCATATGCTGTGGGTGCAGCCCTAAAAAGACAACAACAAAAATAGCAGCATGCTGCTTACTGATTGAATAGATTTTGACTTTTAATATATGAATAAGTTTCTCTTGTAATATGAAATTTTTAACAAGTTTCACATTCTATCCTTCCCAATCTCCTTCTAGAGCATTAGCCAGTCACTAAGTTATTGTCTCCTGTTAAAGGAAAAGATAACTAACAGACACATCTGTTTCATTAGTTTCACTAGTTCCAATAAATGCCCCCCAAGGGAATAGTGAAACAGTAAATCACCACAGTGAGTCAATGACAGCTATGACAGGTATATGAAAATGACATTACTACCTACTCCTAAAAATCCAGTCATCTACACAAATGAATCAATTTTCAATTTTTAAAAAAGTGACAAAAAGCTTTAAGAGTCTCCAAACACACCAAGTTCATGCATGCCATATTTTCAACTTAAAATTAAGTCACATTATCCCTGGGCTTCCTTTTTGCTTGTTTCAGTCCATAACTAAAAGAGACTGGTATCAGCCAGTGGCCCTGCACAGGCACAGTATCCCAGGAGGAGTTTTGGAAATAGGGGAAAACAATTTTAGTTTTCGCAGTGATTGGCACTGAAGGGGGCAGGGCCACACAGCCAGGAACTGCCCCAAAGTCCCCTATGTCCCTCCATTCATTCCCTCTGTTCAAATGTCCCTCTGTTCCTTTCATTAGCACCTTCAGTATGACTGTCTGAGCCTATAGAGTCACTTCTTTTCACCCATAAAGAAGTGCTTTTAATTCAGTTTTAACAAATGCTGTATTTTTCAGGAATTCAAACCCCATGTAAATCTGTGCTTTTGTTTGGAACCTGATTATCAAGTGTCATTCACCATTTCAGAAAAATCATTTCACCCACGGCAAATCAGCTCCCTGTATCTGAGTCAATGACAAGACACACCTGGATCAGGATTCTTCTGTAATGACTGTACTTATGGCAAAGTGATGAATAGGTAGGAGCAGCCACCTACTTTATCATGTAGGGCGATGTATTGGTTATTTTTAACATAGCATATTACATATGTAATTTTTCATACATTTCATCGTAGCATAGCAAAATGGTAATACAAAATATTTTACGAAAACAAAAAACTAGATCTGATAGAGATGTAAACCCTGACCTAGAATATCCCCCAAGGTTCCTTGCAACTCCAACATTCCTTGATTCTATGAAAAACTTTCAGTTTGGCAAACCCTGATCATTAGCAAGTCTCTACCTCTTACATTTGATGAAAGTACCACAATTAAGTTAAAAAGAGAAATATATGTGGTTGCCAAGGTGATACACAAAACTCAAACTCCACTAAAGGCTCCAATATTTGTGCGAGCAGAGGGAAACACCATGGTACTGATGCCTTTTTGCAGGTGAGTAGAGAGGGACAGAGAAAGACCTGAGGGAGAACTGAAGCCCTCACATCTGTTTGGTCTAAAGAGGCTACACCACTGGCCTCAGAGGTGACTGTTGCCTTACTCTCTCCTTGGGCTGAGGGTCACACATTTGAATGACACACTGCCTGAACATTTCCTACAAAGTTCCTTCAAAAAAATATACATTGGAAAATAGTGTTAAATGCTCCAATTGTGGAACAAGATGAATACCTCTCACTACCCAACTGTGCACACATCTACTGAGCACATCTTTTATTATTTATTTATTTATTTATTTATTTAGCTTTTTAGGGCCGCATCGTGGCATATGGAAGTTCCCAGGCTAGGGGTCGAATAGGAGCTACAGCTGCCGGCCTACGCCAGAGCCACAGTAACTCAGGACCCAAACTACATCTGCAACCTATACCATAGCTCACAGTAATGCTGGGTCCCTGACCCACTGAGCAAAGCCAGGGATCGAACCCACATCCTCATGAATACCAGTCGGATTCATTCCTGCTGCACCACGAAGGCAACTCCCTCTACTTAGCACATCTTATTCAAAAAGCAGCACCCTTATCACTGGCTTGCACTTGATATAACCACATTCCACCTTTCCTGAGGCCATCATTCTCTGTCACCAGATGGAAGAATAATTATCATGCCCACTATACCAGTTTCCAGGTTGTGAAAATGTACGTAGGTCATTACTTCAGCCACTACTGAAGTAGTTAGCCTACATAGCTGGATTCTCAACACACCCACCTTCTCCATTATGCCCGACCCTCCACTGTTAGCTCTTTCCCCCATGAACTAAGCATCCGTGAGGGCACACCATTTTTCTTTACATTCCATGATGTTTCACAAAAATAAACTCCCTAGGTCAAAATATGATGAAATACTCCCTGGTGAAAAATGAATAAATCCATTCTTCCTATATAATAAATACATCCCTCTTGGCCAAATGACCAAGAGTCAGGCGATACTTGATTACATACAAAGTATTACATATAAAACAGAAAAAAAAAAAAAACTTTTAAGTTGTGGCCCACAAAACAAGTGTAATCTTGGATATAACCAATTAGAAAATTCTACATCAAGAAAGTTTGACAGAGACTTCCCATGTGGCTCGCAGCCTATTTGGCATTGCATCTACCTTGGCTCAACCCCTGGCTCGGGAACTTCCATATGCCACAAGTGAGGCCACTTGTTTAAAAAAAAAAAAAAAAAAAAAAGGAAGAAACTTTGACAGGAGTTCCCACTACGGCACAATGGGATCAGCAGCATCTTGGGAACACTGGGTCATGGGTTCAATTTCCAGCCTGGCACAGTGGGTTGAGAAACTAGCATTGCCACAGCTGTGGCTTAGGTTGCAACCACAGCTCAGATCTGATCTCTGGCCCAGGAGCTCCCTATGCTGTGGGGTGGCCAAAAAATTAAAAAAAAAAAAAAATTGACTTTAAGAAAACAAAACTTTACCAAGGTATTCTAATACACTGAAAGATAATTCTTTGCAAATTATAAAAAGTTAAAAATTACTTTAAGATCAGATGGAAAAAGTAATAAAACTATTTGAAGACATGCATATATAAACATTTAGTTTTTAACTCAAGTTTCTGAAAATAAGAATTTGTAAATTATATAGGCAGGAAAAAGCTTTTATCAGCAATTCCTTTAATAAATGATTCCATTAATTTTTCTTCACTGGTCTCACGTAGGACACCAAACTCAAATTTTCTGAGAACTTATGTCTCTCTCTTTTTTTTTTGCTTTTTAGGACTGACCCTGTAGCATATGAAAATTCCCAGGCTAGGAGTCAAATAGGAGCTGCAGCTGCCAGCTTATGCCACAGTCACAGCAATGTGGGATCCAAGCCGTTTCTGCAACCTATACCACCCACAGCTCACCGCAAAGCTGGATCCCTTAACCCACTGAATGAGGCCAGGGATTGAACCCACATTCTCATGCATACTAATCAGGTTTGTGACCCACTGAGCGACATCGAGAACTCTGAGAATTATGTCTTTTAACCAAATAAATATGTGAAACATAAGCTGTATTGCTTCTAAAATCCATTTAATTCTCAAGTTCCTCAAATTAAACAGTTGAGGATCACTGTTCTTTAGTGATTCAGAGCCACCTAAGAATTCGTCTAGGTATTTTCAACAATCATACAACTTCAGTGTGTGTTTGGCCATATCAAGGTCATGTGTAGGTATTTGGGGTGAGGGGCACATTTAACCTGATGTAAATTTTATATCTACAATGACTCAAAAATTAAGAAGGAAAAGCTTTGCCACTGGCCATTTGAGAAAAGAAAATGACATAGAAATGGGCCTCGGCCCTAGAAGGTTCTTACCCGAAGGGCCTCGATGACTAGGTCTCTGGCCTCCAGCTCCCCTTCCATCACGCTGAGGAGCATCCGAAGCTCCGATTTACTGAGGGTGTCCACATCAAACTCTTTTTTCTGTAACACAAATTTTTCAAAATGAAAACTCTTCCTAAAGGTATGCAACAGATCCTTTTGATCCCAGCAGCGCCACAAACCCAGGGGGCCCTTGGGCTCTGTTTGACAGCAGACGATCTATGCTCAGACTAGGAGAAGAGATTAAAAACCCAAATGCCAATATCCCAAATCTCTCCACTAAGGAGAACTATTTTCCCAGCCTGCCTGCCCACCTGGCTTTAGGATCTCTTTGAAATATGCAACACAAATTTAAAGTCCCTGGAATTTGTATCAAAACAGGCCCAGTGTGTGCTGGGGAGAAGCTGGGAGGGGAGTAAAGAAAGCAGGAATGTATTCCTAGAAGGGCCCCAACCTACAGGCTCCTGGGAGGTTATTATAAATTCCAGGACATCCAATAATAACAGGTCATGTTTATACAACACTCTGTAGCAGAGGCCACCAGCTAGCAGCCTACAGCCAAATCTGGCCCACAGATGTGTTACTTGGGCCACAAAGTGTTTTTTTAATTCAGCCAGCACAAAAAAAAAAAAAAAAAACTAAAAATGTCACCAAAAAAATCCAGATCGCTGGCTTCTCCTCAAAACTCAGATGACCGAGTAACCCCAGATTCAAATTCCCACAGGGTACTAATTCACCGAGCCAAGCAGCAGCTGACCCTTTAAAGGAGCATGCTCTTTGTTATCCCCGCTAGCCCCCCCACCACATGCACACACACACGCAGCACAAGCAATGTGTTTTTAAGAGGCCTGGCCTACCATCCACATGAGCCTATGGTCAGATGAGACTGGAAGCCCTGCTCCGTGGTTATCATATGCATTCTTACGCAATGTCCCTTGGCTTCTTGCCATTCCACAGACCAGCTTGACAGGGAGCTGAGGCTGGACGATGTGAGCCTTCCAGAGACCAGCTACTCCATGAGGCACTGGCACCACGGCCCTGGGTTGGGGGTGGGGGTGGGGGTCATAATCCTCCCGCAGAGCCCTTCCAGCCCCACTGTCTTCTCCTGTACTTTCCCTCCCTGGTGACTGCATCCAACGCCACAGCTTTACAGCACACTGACACACCGCTGGCTCCCAATTCTTTTGTCTCCAACTCTGCCCTCTTCCCTTACAACAACTTTGAGAAGCAGGTCTTCTGACAGCCATTTTACACATGCTGCCGAGAGGATCAGTCAGCATGCTCACAGCTGGGGCCTGGGCGAGTCCACAGCCTGAGCTCCTTCCACAACACACAGCCCACTGCTCCCTTCTGTGGCGACTCCTCTGACAAACCCAGTCACCCTCAGAGGGAAGGGAGCACAGGTTCATCCCCGAATGTCCCAGAACACCCAACTCGAAGCCATTCTTTAGGACATTCCAGAACATGCCTTCACATTTGCCTAGCACCCAATGATTTCCAAAGAATTCTCAAAGAACCAAATCTAACCTCTGTAATAGATATCATCCCCTCTACTTTTCAGATTAGAAAACCATAACTCAGGAGTCAGATAGTGTACCCAGATCACACAACCAGGAAATGACAAACCTGCAACCAAGTGCTGTGACTTGTCTGCACACTTTGCCAGCATGCTGCCAACATTCTAGAGACGAGAACAGTGCTATTCTATCAATTACTAGTAACAACCAGTTTACCACCTATGCATCTGAGGTCATATTATCATTGTGATGACACAGACATAAACAGAGCAAAGCCTATAAATGATTCCAGGGACTTACAAACAGGTATGACCGGAACTAGTCACTTCTCAGTTCCAAAAGAATTTTCTGGAAGGAGATAATGTTATAAAAGGGGAAGAGATCAGAGCTAGCTGGTTCTCTGAAGAACGATTTCAATTATTTATTTTTCATTTTATGGCCACATCTGAGGCATAAGAAGTTCTTGGGCTAGGGGTCAAATCAGAGCTGCAGCTGCAGGCCTAAGCCACAGCCCAGGCAGCTGCATCTGCGACCTAGACCGCAACTTGTGATAATGCCAGATCCTTAACCCACTGAGCAAGGTCAGGGATCGAACCTTCATCCTCATAGAAACTACACTGGGTCCTTAATCTGCTAAGCCACAATGGAAATTCCAAAGAAAAATCTGAAAAGGATCTTCCTCTTAAAATGGTGTTTCTTTTCTCACATATATTCAACAGAGCAGTTATCTGGAAAGACAGGTGCAGGATGAAAAAAAAAAGAGAAAAGAAAAATCTATAGCAAGCCTACAGGATGGGTAGTTCTTGAATATCCTTGCTCAGAAGTTTAACTGAAGACATGTTCCCCATGAATAGTAAACCCACTACACCAGGGCTCAAATTCTGCCCCCACTACATGGTGGTGTCACATAAGTCTTATAACCCAATAGTTTTCAAATTCAGGCATAGGTGCTGGGCTCCATCCTCAAGTCTGATTCAGGAGGTCTGAGTTGGGGCTATGAATTTGCCCTTCTGTGTGCTCCTGCTGCTGGTGGTGGTTCTGATCCAAGGACTACTCTTGGAGAAGCATTTCCGTAGCTGATCTGAGTTTGTTTCCTCATCTATTTAACAGAAGTCCCCATATCTACCCCACAACATTCTTGTGAGGATTCAACAAGGACGTATTAATGAAGTAAGTGCTAAATAAAGGTGGGTGATTGTTATTATTAAAGCCGAGAGCACCCAGATGTTTTATGTATGGAGGAGTGGGATACTGGCTATGAGCCTATTTCTTTGAAAATCTACCAGCCCAAGTCTAATAAACTCAGTTTACTATGATGAAAGATAGACTCTTTTATCCTGGTTTTTCCCACTGAGATGGGAGAGTAAGCTGCAATTCTTATGTGCTTTAGAGGGTAATGTTTTATTAATGCTGCTGGTGGTGGTTCTAAAGATTTTAATTAATTGTATATTTTATTGTCCCTGTTTCCCTGAAGCTTCATAAGCAAAGCACTCCATTTTAAAAACTAATAAATTATGAAAGACGTTGCCAAGACTTTGATTCACATTAGAGTCAGGAGAGCTTGCCCTGGTTCCATCAGCATAAATATCACGACATGTGACCTGTAACCAACACTTCTATTTTTTAATATATGACCATCAATAAAAAGGAAAATTCATTAAGGTAAAAAAAAAAAACTGTTACAGGGGCTCTTGCTAAACTATAAATTGTGTTACACAGGATGTTTAAAAAAATCTGTCTTTCATCAAAATGTATTGAATGAAAATGTATTGAATGATGTATTATTTTAAATATACGGTGCATCTATCTGCCTGCCTCTCTCTTCCCCTCACTTCTCTCCCCTGCTTCCTCACTAAAGACATTTCTAACTCCTGGCCTTCAATAATCAAAATATTGTAATATTTTCTTTAAAAAAACAAAAGAAATCCAAGCCGCATCTGCGACCTATACCACAGCTCATGGCAACCCCAGATCCTTAACCCACTGAGCAAAGCCAGGGATCAAACCTGCAACTTCATGGTTCCTAGTCAGATTCATTTCTGCTGTGCCATGATGGGAACTCCTATAAAATTCTCAAATGGTCATTCTCCAATACCTGATGTTTCCATCCCCAATTCTGGCAAAACAGGGTAAAAGACAGTATATGAAAGCAGGTTATGAGTCTTAGGACTCTGGGCATTTTATGAAGAATTTGTGTATTTTTTGAAAAATAAAGAAGGCCAAAAGGTAAAATCCTATTAAAAGTATTTCATTGTTTCATATGACTTGTCATTTATCTGACCTGAAGAACTTATGGTACAGAAGTACTTAGAAGAGAAAAAGCAAGTATTACAGTTTCTTGGTTTAAGAGGAAAACATTTATTCTAATTGACTAATTTTTAAAAACCATTTGGAGAATGACTGACATAAAAAAATGCTGTACATCTTTAATGTACACAATTTGATGAGTTTGGAGATAAGTATATACCTATGCAACCAGCCCTACAGTCTATGCTATAAATAAACCCAGCATCTACAAAAGTTTCCTCCCATCCTATTATTTTTTGTGATTAGTGTTATAATATTTTTACAATTAACTGGATAACCTAGTTTTCCAAAGAAGATACAAGACAGGATAGATCTAAATGCCACACTCACATAAAAAATTAGGGAAGAGTTCACTAGTGGTTAGGTGTCAGTGCTTTCACATCACAGCCCAGGTTCAATCTCTGCTCTGGGATCTGAGATCCCACGCCAAGTGGCTGCACATGGCCCCCCAAAAAAACTTAGGCTCTCCATAAAGGCACCCAAGAAAACATGACACCCATGCCATCGATCCCACTGCAAAAAAACCCAGAGCAAACAGGTTCAAAGACTAAGTTTTATTATTAATGCAACTGTTTTCCTAATTAGCAAAGAAAAACCCCAACTTCATGTTCTAGGGATGGCAAGACTCTCAGAAAAGAAAGAAAGAAAAGAAACTGGCCACTCCATAGGCCACTCCTCTGCCTGTCATGTTTGAAGTTTGCCAGGAGAAGCACTTCTTAACACCTAGTTTTAAAAATCTGGCACAGGCAGCTTAAAGGAATCCAGAGTTTGGTCATCAGATAGAGAGAAGGCCTTTTTTGGAACACATACACATGAAAGGAGACACAACTTCAAACTCCTACTCTTCAACGCGGCAGTCTGCAACGGTTCTGAATTATTGGGGGTTGGTGCGGGCATGGCACTCTTCCAGACATTCTCATACAGGCTCAGAGAGAGGGAGGGAAAGAAGAAAGAGGACAAAATAAAACCAAGCTGAACTGTCATCTTCAACTGCCGCATCTGAACATAGACCAATATCAAGTTTCCACCACTACTGCTCTCCCCGAACTCTTCCTGAGAAAAATCTAAAATACTTGGTATATGTGGGGAACTCAACAGTCAGTCAGAATGGGCCAGAAGACCCTCAGCTATAGCCTGTAGGAATTAATGAGTTGTACATCGAGGTCTGTACATTGCTGGTACCAAAAAAGCCTTTAGAAGTTACTATGAGCCACAGTGGCAGAGGTGTCCCTCAGATCTTTGTCCAAACACATCAGCTGTGGTGATAATCCAGTGGCCAGACACCAAGGCAAACATGTTCTCTGGCTCTTCCCACAGACGCCAAGAGCATCTCCTCCAGTTTCCAATCTAGTGGGTTGTGCCTGCATTTGATCAGCGCATTTACAAGGGTGGGAGTTGGGATACCAGAGAAAGCAGAGGGGCTGAATGAAAGAACATTATTTCATCTCTTTGGATCTCAGGTTTCTCGGTACTGAAACAAGAATGTCATACTAAGTGATCTCTAAAATATCTTCCAGCCCCCAAATGTCCTGATTTTATGTATCGTCAGGGTAACTGGATTACTCGACTGAGGAAATTTAGGTCATTCCCTGAAGCCTATGAGAAATATTTGAAGAAAACAGATTTTGCCTCTTTGCTCACAAACTATGGCAATAGATTTTCCTCCCAGTTTAATGGTGGGTACTAATAATTAAGAATACATTTAGAACTTCCTATGTAAGCGAGATTTATGCTCTGAGAATAAGAAAGGGCTCAAAGAAGGGACAAGCAATGAAACCCACCTTGAGATATTAAGGTGAAAAATCAAAATTTGAAGACTGTCATTAACACAAAAAAAATTAAATCCTAATTTCCAGGTACACAGAATAAAGTATTTAAAAAATGTGAATGTAGCCAATGAGAATTTTTCCTGATGAAAAGTATATGTTTTAATGCTGTAAAACTGTAGTTATATCCTCCTGATTTCTTTCTACAGGAAGCAAAAAGTATTCCCTGCCAGGGCTGCACACCTTTGACTTTGTTCTCACTAATCCTCCTCTCTCCTCTAATTCATCTGAATCCCATTATCTTCAGGACATAGCTTAGGTCCTACTTCCGTGCATCTTTCCACACTCAGAAATCTCTCATTCTCTTAATTCAGCTTTAGAGTCTGTTCTATTCATTTCTTTACAATCAATCATGTCCTGCCTTGTGTATTTCCTCATTATATGAAACTTAGCCACATTAACTCTCTACTTTCTCATCTCCACCAGATGTGTCAGGATAGCAAGAATGTCACATCTTTACATGTCTTTACCTAACATATATGCTACCCATTTTTCGTAGCAAGCTATCTCTCAGCATAGAAACACCAAGCGTGGAAATACTAGGAATTACAATGTTATGGCCCACTCTAGGGGCAACTAAGTAACTGATCAATCATTTTCAAAAACACTTTTACAGGAACCTAAAGTAAGACAGCTTGGCCTGTGCCTTTAAAGCAACACACTGAGAACTTGGGTTCAGCTCTCCATGGCCATACACCTCACATCAACCATGCTGCGTGGGGTCTTTCATGCTGCACAAGCAACTCAATGTATTAGAAAGAAGTAAAACCAACAAGTAAACAGAATGTCAGAAAGGAAACCTGGTAATGGATGTAATTAATTTTAAGCACAAGAAAACTGGAATGAAAAGCACAGAAGTGGCTCAGTCAGGGGCAGCAGCCTCTGATAATTAAGCGCAGCTTCCTCCCTTTTCCTCCTTTCAGATCTCCCCTCAGTCTCCATTTTTACTTTGGGAAAACAAAAGGACAACATCTCAGACAAAACAAATGTCTATTTCCATCATAACTCAGTTTTTCAATGTCGTAACAACCCTACATGGGACATGGATCATTTTCACATGTGAGCTGGCACCCAGATCCAATAATTTTCCTTTAAGAAGCTTATAATACCTTGAAGACTATCACCTCAATTATCTGCAGGTGGCGAATGTCGGCATGCTGACTTTCAAGAGCTGACATGGGCAGCTACATGACTTACAGTTACAAAGCCCTTCTACAGAACTCGGGCCTTTTGGCATCAACTTGTTGCCTTTTCAATGAAATGTGAACATGTCAAAACCAAATCATTTGTGAACAAGTGTCCATTCCATACAGCAATGTTAACTTGGTTATTCTGCATTTATCATACTAACCTTTAAATCCATCCTCAACCTATGCAATTACATATTAAAAATCTACTCCAAAAGTATTTTTTTTCTAAAATTGGGATTTCTACATGGATGGTATCACATTGTGTAATCTCATTTGTGCAAGTTATTTATAACAGATTAAAGTACAATTTTAAAAATCCTCTGCTATCAGCATCGTCATTACCATCATCTCTCTTGTAACTCATTTCTTTACCTAATCATCAAAGATAAATTTCCTTTTCCATGTTACATGCCTTGCAAAGGAACTCCAATAGAGAAGAATACAATCAAGTATGTTCAAATAAAGTCTCCTTCTAAGACAAGTCTCAGAAGTGCCTGGGTTAGCCAAGTATGAAGGGGCACAAGGGAGAGAAAGCATCCTTCTTAGACACAAAGGTGAATTCCAGTCCCACATTTCTGGACCTGTGCAAACTATTTCAAACTTCCTTTCTACCCAATCTTTCCCTTTAAATCCCTTTTCCTGTTTCCAAACTTCCCTACATCCCTTTCTCAACCTCCTCTCAACCATCCAGTCCTCAACACCCCAGTGGGTAATTCGGCCTTGACTCTATTATTAGAATTCAAATGCAAGCAGTGCAATTCCCATCACTCCACCTCCACATCCTCAGCCTCAAACACCCCCCTGCCCTCGGCCCTTTGGCTGCACTCAGCATATGCAGTGCCCAGGCCAGGGATTGAACCTGCTCCTCAATTGCAGCCTGTGCTACAACTGCGGCAAAGCTGGATCCTTAACCCACTATGCCACAAGGGAACTTCCTCAATCACTGTTTTGAAGAGGGAAAATCCAAAGGGAAAGTTAGATTACGCTAAAATTAGTTTTTTAAAAAAAATATTAGAAATTAAGTTTTTTTTAAAAAAAATCTGTAAAATATCTGAAATATCATTGAGAAAAGCAAATTAGAAGGGGCTAATATAAAAGTGAAAACCAAAAAAAACTAAGAATCAGTGTCATGGTTATGAAAAAAAAGCAGATCACATCTATAATGTTAATTACTACAAATCCCAGGCCAACAGTTTCATCACAATCTGGTAGCACATGAAGAAAAACTGCCAATTAGCCAATCAACATTTAGGATTATGACACAGCTTCTTGGTGAGTGTTCATTTTCCTCATTCAATAAGTATTGGTAGAACACCTACCAAGTGCCTGGAACTATGCTAAGAAACTTTTGCTTTTACAAACAAAACCACAGTGCTCTTCTTGAAAGATGAGGCTGCGCTCTGCCAGCCAGAGCCTCGCTGTCCATATGACCAACAGCAGATATTTGTAAATGGCTAAGTACTAAGTCTGTGAAACATTTTCTCACCTCATAAAGTTATGTGAAACATAAGAGGATAAACCCAACTGGCAATCTAGCCTAGGCATGGATTCAATCACAAAAGAGGCCAAATATTTTTCTCTAAACAAAATTGCTCCCGTGAGAAATATAACAACCATGATAGCAGCAACAACAATAAAAGTCCAAAAAAACAGGTGCAAACAGAAATTACGACCGATTTAAGAAGAAACAGAGTAAAGAATAAGAAGCATCATGATGAAATCGGTTATATTCTGATCTCTGGGGAATATCTCAGTGTATTTCCCCAACTTCCAAGCTATTTTTCTAAAGCATATAGTTGAGACTAAAATCTCTAAGCTCATCTCTGAAAGGCCCTCACACATGCCCCAGGCCACCTCTCAGGAAATAGTCACATGTGCACCCAGCTACCTGCAGCCTTCTTAATCAAGTCCTCCATCGTTCTATGGAATGTTTTCAGATCTCTCCACAGGAATTCTCCCCGTGACTCTCCTTCCCCAAGACTCCTAATGCAGAAAATGTTTACGCTCCTCCTGACACCATGGTCTCTGATTTGATTCCTTGGTGCAACTGCTTTTCTACCACTGGGATGTTTTACTTTAGGACAGTGAAGACGGTACTCACAAGGCCTCCATCTTAGTATTTGGGAAGGTGTGTCAGATCTGGAATATTTCTTACCTAAATTATGCTGTTAAACTTTCAATATTCTATAGATGCCATATAACTAATTTTTTTAAAGAAAGCTTAGCAAAACTGGCTTAAAAGGTTCTTTTTTATTGCATTTACAGTCAATACTGTCACCTGGGAACAATTTAAGGTGCCAGTTGTCAATTTGTTTAACATCACTGTCGTACATTTTAAACAAAATCAGTTGTCCAAAGTTTTTTTCTTGTCATTATCACAATAAAATTTATATCTACTTTTTGCATATTAGCTGCTCCAGAAAAGTTCAGAATGACAAGAATAGGTCAAAAAGATCTACATTTTCCTTTCACTCTTAAATTCTTTGGTGACAACAAAAAGCAGGAAGATTTCTGTTTTCCATACTGCCTTATCCATTAGGAGTTATTTTCAGAGTAGAAATAGCAATATAGTCTATAAGAGTCATCACATTTGGCTAAGGTACTGAAAATAACTGAGATCTCCAGCATGGTTCACAGCAAAGACTATTAACATGATCCTACTGAATAATGTAATTGTTACCTAGCCTTACACTTGAGATGTTTTCAGGATTTAAACAGCTAAGAACAAGGATCACAAACTAATTTTAAAACACTCCACTGAAAATCATATTAAGCTAAAAACTACAAATTAAACTTGTCTCTAAGCAACAATCTAAATAGTCAAAACTTAGTGAAAACATTCACTTTCAAAAATAGCCTACCACTTTCAGTCTCCATTGGCTCAATACTGCCAAATGTATATATTAAAATGCATAGTATGTAAACCAACTTGCAATAAAGTAAAACTCTAAAATTAAAAAAAGAACTAGCCACTAAAAAAATTATGTCCTCAGTTGCCATAAACCCAAAATGCATGAATATGCCTTTAAATTTTAAACATTAGATAACAGTCAGTCTAGCTTTCCTTTAATTGAAAATCAGTCTAAAAGTCAAGTGGTTGATATGGGCAGATGGTACTTTATTAAACAAAAATTAAAATGTCCAGTTTACATCCTAAGAAGCCATTATTACAATTTTACTGAAATGCCAAGCGTTTAATATATGTATACGTATAATATATATATATGATTAAGAAATCTTACTGCACTACCTCAGAATCCCTTTGGAGTCTAAGGAAATAACAAATAAGTTACACTTTCACAAATTTTCCATGGTTATTCAAATCAACCAGGGTGAAATGATCAAATTTCTACATACATAAGCAGTAAATATTAGACTCCTAAAATTTTTAAACAGCAGAAAGGGAACACTGACCTTCTTAACACAAAGTCTGCCTGGCATCTAGGTTCTTTATAAATCCAACCAAATAAAACTACAGGTCAGCTACAGGCCAACTCAGATGTTTGTATTTGGTTTAATTGCCAGGTGATTAAAATACTGAAGGTGGTAGAAAGAAACCCATGCTAAGTCAATTAAACAAATTAAACCTTCCTGGGAAACAAGAAACACATCCCTCTTTTTCTCTCACTCCCATCCCCTTACCATCCCTTGAGGATGAAGGTACCCAATCATTTCAACTTTCAAGAAAGGTTCGTCTTAATAGCTATTCCCTTATTGTACCTCACAGGGGGGAACCGATTTCCTACATCACAAATAGGCAGGTTTCATTTGAAATCCTGAGATCACATTTTTTATGTTAAAAAAATCAATTTTCCTAAAAGTCTCCAACCAAAACTTGCCAGTTTTACAAGTGGAAATCAGCAGCCCTCCACCTCTGTGTTTCCTTCTCTCCAGGTTTCTCATTTTCCTCCCCAGGCTCAGCTCCTCCCGAGCCCAAGTAGCTTTCCTCTACATCTCTCCTCTCCCTCTCCAGAAAGCCCTGTTTCCAAACAGGGGAAGGAAGTTAAAGAAGCCTTGGCTATTCGCACCTGGCCCTGCTCTCTGCTGCTTCTTCACTGACTCTGCTCAGGTCCCGAGTGGGAAGAACAGAGAGGCATCCATGCTCCGCTCACTACATCCCACCAGGAATCTCGGCTGGAGCAGCCGATGGCGCCTAGAGTGGGAGGTGCTCTCAGAGCTGCCTTTCTTTGCAGGTCCTTGCAGTTCTTGCTAAGCTGTTTCCCAAACCCAAGAACATTCCCACCCAGGAAATGTGGGTCTAGCCTTTCCCCAAAGCAGGGGATGGAAATCACCGTTGAGCCTCTGTGCACAGGGATATTCTGGGAGTGAAAGTAGAAACCAGCGATGGAAGGAAGCTCATTTTGGCTTGTAGACCCCAGCGAAGGAGAACAATGTGTTGATACCAGGTGCTGAACCTCCACCTCACCCTGCATCTTCTCGGGAAGAAAGAGGATAAGAGGATATCTCCTCGGTCCCAACGCTAACCACCACCACCAAGCAATGGGGCAGCAAGAACCCAAAGGGGCGGCAGCGCTCCCACAGCTGGGCCTGGGGCCTCTCCCAAGGGGCCTCAGGCACACTAACACGCGCGCACACACACACACACACACACACAAAAACGGGCATCCCCACACCTGCTCGGCGCTGATCCGCCTCCCCCTAGCTGCTTTCCAGGTCCGCTGAGAGGTGCCAGGCACCCCTGAGACACGCGCCCGCAACCCGGCGCGCAGCAAGAGGCGAACAATGCGGGGTCAAGTTCGCCAGGAAACACACCCCCGCCCTTGCCCCTGACCAAACCCGACCGCAACGGAGGGAGTGAGTGCAGGGGCCGCACGGAACGCTCGCAAGGAGCCAAGACAACGCGGCGGACCGCGGCTGCATCCCGCGGCTAGGAAAGGGCAGGCGGGACCCCCAGTTCAGGCGGCCGCCTCGCCCCGGCCTCTGGGGATGAGGCACCCAGAGGAGGAGGCACCCCAGGAAGGGACACCGGGGGAGAAAGCACGAGGAAGAGCCTGGGCTTGCGGAGCGCCCCAAAGGCACCCCTCCCCGCACCCCGCGCCCACCCCGGGACCTCTGTTACCGCCGCCTCCGCCGGGGCCCCCGCCGCTTCCTCCGGGGCGCGGGAGAAGTCGGGCTCGCAGCTCGCGCCGTCCGTCGCCATCTTCCTGCTCTAGCGGATCCGAATGCGAGCTCGGAGCGGCGGCTCCGGGTTCAGCCCTCCCGGCGCGGGCGGCGCTTAAACCCGCGGCGGTCTGAGGACGCGGCGCTGGCAGCCGCGCCGCCGCCGCCGCACTCCCTCCACCCCTCGCCGCCGCCCCCGCGGCCTTAACCCGCTGCGCGCCGGAGCGCCGCCCGCCGCCGCCCGGTCCCCGCCCCGCCGCGCGCCCCGCGCAGGGCTGCCAACCACCGGCTGGCTAGCGGAGGTATGAGAAATGAGCCGGTCCGGGTTAAGGCCCAGAGCGCAGACAGGGAAATCGAAACCCCCGGGCGGGGTGAAGGAAAGTAAGAGCCCAAGAGGTGATTCGCCTGGTACGGCCCACACCGAACTACGGCGCACAGACTGACCGAATTAAATGTCAGGCCGCCCAAATCCGAGTTCTCGGTTAGAGCAGAGAAAGTCCGTCACTTCAACCCCCTCTAGCCCACCGCTAGAAATCACAAAAGGCATCCTTTTCTCTTTTTCAAAAAATTTTTTCAACACTGCCGCCAGGGCGTTTTTCACCGTTTCGGTGTATATGCCTGCCTTTGTTTGATTCTCCTCCCCAAACCTTCAATTCCCAGATCAAAATGCGTGCTGTTACCCTTTATTAGTTACACCTGGCCTCTCAGCCATACCTTTGCTATACAGCCTCTCTTCAAGAAACGTAAAGCAGAGTCCTTTTTATTCTTTACTCCAAATCCGAGTAATTTGCTGAAGGGCTAACCAAGAAGTGTTAATGTCATTGCTTGTAAAATAAGGCTCTCTACTTTTAAGAGAATTCAAAAGAATTATTCCCATGTGGTGAGGACACACACACAGAAACTTTCTTAAAAATTGATTTTTGGGGAATTAGAGATTTTAGAGGGTATTTCTTGAGATGAGTGATTTAGGCCCAAGTTCTTAATTTTTCCTTCCTATATCTGATTCTGTTCCTACCCTTTCCTGCCAATTCCTAGGATGTGAAAATCTATCACCTTATCAAGACCATATGGTATAGGCCTTCCCAAATCACCAGATCCCAAAAATGTGTTGAAAGCACAAAATCGAATGGAGGCATTCAAGCTGTGTCTCAAAGAAGTAAAAACAAACCAAAACCAAATCCCAGACTTGAAATTCCGGAAGATAAATCTTTAGTCCAAGGGTTGCAGATCAGAGTTCTTTTTTTTTAATGGCAGACTCCTAATGAAAGGCTTTAAACTTTAATTTTGCACTTTAATTGCTTCACTTTGCAAATTAGAGCTCAATATGACACAAAACAGGGCAGAAAAAAAATCTTTTCTGCAAAAGTCCTGAAATGAGGTGATCAATATTATAAAAAGAGGTCTACATCAAGAAAGACCTTTCACCTGGAACCTTGGGGTTAAGGGTCAAATGTTTAAAAATTACCTCCAGGGTACTCTATAAGCAGAGGTACTCATTTATTTGTTGCCTTGACTTTACTGAGAGGTATTCCCTCTCTTAGCCCTACGGTTTCCATCCCTGTTCATTTTCCACTTGCTTTATCAAATGTTCTCTCTGAATTTGCTCGACATTAGAATAAATAGACTCTATAAGATGAAAGAAAAGCATTTGGCAGCAAAACTTAGATGCTGAACTGATAGTAAAAATTTTAATTTTGAAGCAAAAGATTTCCTTGTTCTTTTAAAAATGAAGTTTCACATCACAAGGTACTACATTTTCTTTTTTTTTTTTTTTGTCTTTTTAGGGCTGCTCCCATGGCATATGGAAGACCCTAGGGTAGGGGCTGAATCAGAGCTGTAGCTGCCAGCCTCACCACAGCCACGTGGGATCTGAGCTGCATCTGCAACCTACATCATAGCCCTCGGCTGCGGACACCACTGAGCCACGATGGGAACTCCCACAAGGTAACATATTTTCTTGATACTGATATTTGACACTGCTGTTGAATTACTGCCCAAGAAATTAACCAGCTCACTTCTGGGGGAAAATTTAAAAATAATAATAAATTTCACTTGGGAGTTAAAAACTAGGTATACGACATGACAATATTTCTAGGAGGTAAATCCCATTCATTTTATACATGCAGCTCAATTTCTACAAATCATCACTGGAAAGGAATAGATCCTATTAGTCTAAAAAAATTAAAGCAGAACCACATCACAAAGGAATCAATCCGTGAGTTATTTCTTACCTCTCATCTTTTTTTTTTAAAGGAAAAAAATTAGCAGGTTAAAAAAAGAAGAAAAAAAATCACAGGACAGCACATCTTCTAAATGCCAAAATCCAGGATCTGGGAAGGAAAACAAACAGCATTTTGTCTCTGCCTTAAAGCTTCCAGTGCCTACTGATGAGGGCTGAAGGAATGTCCCACCCCATTGCACAGAAGTAGCACACCTGGAGTTAACCCTCTCACCAGTCACTGGGCCCCAGGCTGCTCCTCCACCAGGAGGACACTTGCTGGTTTAAATTCTCTCTTGAGAATTACCTTCTGTTGAGATTGCAAATTAACTCTTGCTAAAAGACTTTCTTTGCACAAAGACAAGCTCTATTAGAGTTAAACCAAATAGATCTGAAAGGGTAGTGACTTGATGACTCTAGAAATTAAATCTTTTGAAGCTTCACTGAACAGCAAAAAAAAAAAAAAAAAAGGGAGGCATTTAGAGCTAGAGTGATAATTTCCAGATGACAAGGGAAGAGAGGTGGATATATAAGCAGGAAGACAAGAAATGAATATATGTAACAAAATGAATCATGATTTTTAATGAGTAAATTTCTTTCAGCATTAAAATGGAAGGAGAGATACTGAATATTTTACAAACATAGAAAACTATGGGTAATATTGTCTTCTCCTTTGAACGTAAGGGTTGATCCACCAACAAATGAATTTAGATTATTTTCTGAATCCTGGAAGAGAGATTTGTGCTGAGCCATATCACACTCTTCGAGATTCTCTTTTAAGACTAATGAAATGGGTTTCTGCAGCTAGAAATGCAGATTTTGCTTGGGGAGCCAAGTGGTTTTCTGATTAAACCATGGCCTTGACCTCACTGGTCATATCCTCCAACCCACTAAACCAAAACCCAGAGACTTATACCTAATGATGCAGGGGGATTCTTCCTTCCATGTGAAAAGATGTAGGAACATACCCATATCCTAAAACAGTTTCCCTGGTAGAATAAGAAAATTTCTTTGGATTCCCTGTGGTAGCTCAGCTGAAGCAAATTTGACCAGCATCCAATATCCATGAGGACACAGGTTTGATCCCTGGCCTTGCTCAGTGGGTTAAGGATCCGGTGTTGCCTGGAGCTGTAGATGTTACCTGGAGCTGTGGTGTAAGTCACAGATGTGGCTCATATCCTGCATTGCTGTGGCTATGCCCTAGGCTGGCAGCTACAGCTCAAATTGGACCCCTAGCCAGGGACATAGCAACATGGGATCCAAACCTCATCTGTGACCTATACCACAGCTCTTGGCAACACTGGATCCTTAACCCACTGAGAGAGGCCAGGGATCAAACCTGCATCCTTATGGATGATAGTCAGATTTGTTTAAGCTCAGCCACGGTGGGAACTCTAGAGAATTCTTTATTTCAGTCAATGACAACGTTTATGTTAACTCCAAAAAACAAACCATATGTTATCATGCTTTAGTATTGCCAAATGACAAAATTACTCAGTAGCAAATCATTTCTGACTCTATCCATAAGGCTATAGTTATACAATTTAAATATTCCAGGCCATGTTTATCCCTGTCTACAGAATGGTGACCAACCTGGGAAGCCCCAAATCTTGACATCAGGAACTCTAGCAAAAGAGCACAGATGAGCTTTGAGTGCCCTGTATCAATCACATATTCCTGAAACCAAGACATTGCCAGAAATGAGTTTTCATATGACCTAAGTACATTCCCTCATAGTCAGCTTGTCATTATCTTCATGTGCTTAGGCCCTTTGGGGATTTCACTCAGTAAATTTAATCCTAATCTAGTTAGCCACTCTTGTCAACAATCTATGGTTTTGGAAGGCCTCCTCCACCAATTGCCGTTGGTGTGTGCCAAGGGATGCAAGCTAATTTTACCTAAACTAAAGCAAAACACAATTAGGAAATGAAATCTGCCAGGTAGAAAGCGAGCCAAAGCTAAACATAAAGATATCATTATAATCACTCCCAGCCCCTTTTAACACCACCTCTAGCTGGGAACTGCATTTGGTCATTCAATGCTAAAGGAATGTCCAAATATAAGATTTTGTTGAAGAGTTAAAGGTTCAGTAAGAACACTTTTCCCCAGTTTGGTCACTCTAAGAACAGAAACTGGGGCTAATACAAAACAGTGAAGCAGTGTTGATTCAGCTCTATTCAATAATTTAAAAGTGTTAGACTGTTACTTCTTGGTCAGACTCATCTCCAGAAGTCATTTACAAGAGCAAGTTTTAATGCAGAAGGGTGTTTTAGTGCAAAACCATTTTGGAAAAACAATTTTAACAGAGAAATCTAACCCACTGCTGCCCTTCATCCACCTGAACTGGAAATGGATCTGAATATTTCCATTTTTTCAGCCTCTTTAGCAAACCTACAAGCCTGCAATATGTAGTTACTAGGCAACCACTAAAGCAGGGGTGTTTATACCATTAGGTATTAATTATAGAGAGCTTTATTTTTCTTAGAAAGTTTAAAAACTATATAAATAGGTTGTGAGATCAGAACCTTTTCTCCTCTGATGAAGAGTGTAGAGCTAGCTATAAAATCAAAGCTGAGGTTATCTTTTAATTATGGAATATACATTGTTCAATTCAAAAGTAAATATACTTCGGAGTTCTCCTATGGCACAGCGGGTTAAGGATCCAGCATTGTCACTGCAGTGGCTTGGGTTGCTGCTGTGGCATGGGTTCAATCCCTGGCCCTGGAATTTACACATGCCGTGGGCATGGCCAAAAAACAAAACAAAACAGAAGGACATATATTTGAAAAATTAATACAGAAACTGAAGATGATGCCTTAAATTTTGATAAGTATGTAGATGGCATTTATGACTGACTTAATGACATATGCAGGAGAAAAGTCATATATGTATAGCTTGCGAAGCAAAGATGTGAAATAGACCAATACATCAACATTTCCCAGACAGTTATAATAGCCATATACCAAGTTAGTGGAGTTTCAAATACCTTTGGAGTTTTTTGGGGTTTTTTTTTGTTTTTGTTTTTGGCTATTTGTCTTTTTAGGGCCACACCTGCGACATATGGAGGTTCCTAGGCTAGGGGTCTAATCAGAGCTGTTGCTGCCAGTCTATGCCAGAGACACAGCAACACCAGATCCAAGCCATGTCTGCAACCTACACCACAGCTCATGGCAATGCTGGATCGTTAACCCACTGAGTGATGCTAGGGATCGAACCCGCAACCTCATTGTTCCTATTCAGGTTTGTTTCCCCTGCACCACGATGGGAACTCTGCCTTTGGAGTTTTGAGACATAAATTCTGCGTATACTGCCTTAAATATCATTTGATAACAGTAGTTTTTTGGTCCACATTTTTTGATTGATTCAAATTAGTTGGGCTTATTTAAAATTGCCTGGATATGTGATGTCATTATTTGAAAAGAAATACTTAAATATATATAGCAGAATTTATTCAATTAACAAAAAAATGCAAAATAGAATTTAATTCATAACAAAACGATGTCATAGCTAGACTTGAAATATGTGATTCAAGAATTTAAAAGAAAAGAAAAGCATTGTGATGCCATTTTCATCCTAGAGATGGTGAAGTCACTTGTAGAATAATAAAGAAAAAAATTTCTGACAAATGAACATTCAAGATTAGGTAATCTGGTATTTTATTCTGGCAATTAAAAGTAACATTTAACCACTGAAGCAGTTTTATGCTAGCTATACAATATTTTTTTCCTCATGGAAAACAGAAATATTTACCTACTGGCCATTCTTATCAGAGTCAACATCCCCTTACCATTACATCATCACTTAATTCTCATAATTTATTACTTTAAGCATTACACCTTCTTTGCTAAGGATCAGATCAGTAAGGATGTATTATACTACTTCTTGTGTTCCTTTCAACATCTGATAAGGACCTCATTTTGTGAGCTTTTAGCCTCCAACTCCTAACCATAGACTATCCAAAAGGTGTGATGCCATCTGGGTCACAAGATATGATTACTTGACATTTTCTCCTTTGATCAGTCCTCCACCCTCACCCAAGGTGGCCATAGATTCCCTTGGGATAGTGGTGAGAAACCCTGTAGCCAGAATTTAAAATACCAGATAACGGTGGGGGTGGGGTGGGGGGGTTGAATTGAATCTGCTCAAAACCTCTGAGCCTGAGCAGTGGGTAAAGTCACCAAATTTACAAACACCACAACTATATTATTCTGTTTCCCATAAGGAATCATTTTTAGAGCCATAAACCAAACAACTTGAAATCATAGATTCAACTGTGAACAGTTATGCAATAAATTTTCTAAAAGGAAATATTTTCATAAACTTGAAAATCAGAACCTAAGTCCTTACTTATAATACAATCCAACTGATCAATTTTTTTCCTTCTTGGTTAGTGTTTTGTGTACTTTTTATGGAGGTTCCCAGGCTAGGGGTCTAATCAGAGCTGTAGCCGCCAGCCTACACCACAGCCACAGCAATGTGGGATCCAAGTCACATCTGCAACCACACCAAAGCTCACGGCAACACCTGAGCGAGGCCAGGCATCGAACCCGCAACCTCATGGTTCCTAGTCGGATTCGTTAACCCCTGAGTCACGACGGGAACTCCTCTATTGGTTTCTTGAAGTCTCACTCTACACATGCCCAGTTTAGAATTCACCCGAAAATTTAAAAGGAAATTGTATACAGATTTTTTTGGACTCTTTTTAAGTTTATTCCTCTCTGGAGCTATGCCCTTCAAATCCCTGACACTTTGGCAACCCCTCAAATATTGACCCTATGTATTAGCCCAATAAAACTAATCTTTATTCCCTGGTTGCCCCCCACCCCACTCCTAGCCCTTTGCTCAATAATCACTGCTCCTCAAGTCCTGCGTGCATTCACTACTTACCAATGCCTTCTCACAGTTGTTTCATATTTGTTGGTTCACTTTTTTAACTTTTAGTGGGAGGGTTTGCCCAATACTAGGTACTCAGTCATGACTGCAACTGAAAACCACATGTACTTTTAGAGAGAGTGTTTATAATTACAAACTTCCCAGTATTCCCTTGCTCAATTGGATTGATCTAGGACTGTATTAGGTGTTTTCACATGCTAGAAATTGGGGTGAACCCAGCTTCAACTCTCTAGTTGCCACTGACAAATAGAACCCAGGCACTTATCTTGCTACATCCTCTATCATCAGACATGAAATACTATGATGACAGTAAAGGATGACATTACAGCAGCAGAATGAATACTATGATATACAAACTCTACCACCAGTCTTTTAAAATAAAGCAATGTTCCTCTTATTTCTAGGGAGCAGCATGTCTCTATAGGTTTCAGGAAATAAAAGAAAAATTAGAGAGTGAAAGAGAAGGAAAGGAAGAATAGAGTGAGGGGTGGCCCTGGGTTTCCCTCAGCTAAGAGAATGATGGAAGTTGGATGTCTTTCAAAGAAAAAAAGGCTTCTCAAATATGAAGATTCTGGGTACATTCTGGGAACCTTTAGCAGATTTTCCAGACTTCAAAGTCAAACGAAGATTGGTGGGTTTGTAAGAACATTAACCCCCTTAAGACTGCAATACCTAACACTGAATCCAGCGCATGACAAAGTATTCAATAATACTGAATCAGATTAATTCAGTGGAACCAGTGGGTAGATAGATGGAAAGATAAATGGATGAAGTAAATATTACTACTTAATTTTTCATGTGATTGACCTCTTTGGCATTGTGATGAAACTATGGATTCCTTCTCAGAAGAAAACTTTAAATCCATAAAACAAAACATAGGATCATAAAGAAAACCAGTTATTAGTTCCTGCTATGGCAAGGTGGGTTAAGAATCTGGCTGCAGTGGCTCGGGTAACTGTGGAGGCAGAGTTCAATCCCCAGCCCTGCACAGTGTTTTAAAGGGTCCAGTGTTGCCAAAGCTGTGGCGTAGGTCGCAGCTGTGACTTGGATTCAATCTCTGGCCCAGGAACTTCCAAAAGACCAGTTACATTCATATCAAGTGATCAAAATTCTGCATAAAAAAAGATTTGTAGTGCAGTAATAGATGTGCTTCTTTCTTCCATAATACATAAGATGATATAGTGGTGGACCCATAATTAATGTAATTTTGAAGTTTCCATTAATGTAAATGATATTTTGAAATCTCTCCAACTTAACACACCAAGATTTGAAAGTATCTGTGATTTCTACTGTGACAAAGTCAGAGGCACTGCTAGGTATACTGAGATCTGTTGCTTAAATTCATAATTGAGGTAAATACTAACTATTGGTGTGAGTTTAGTGAACAGGAAAATACAGTTTTTAAATTTTTATTCCTATACATTGCCTGTGGAATTCTATCCGTGAACATTACGGTTTAATAAGCTTACTTTAGGAGTTCCCATCATGGTTCAGTGGGTTAAGGAACCAACATTGTCCCTGTGAGAATGCAAGTTTGATCCCTGGCCTCACTCAGTGGGTACAGGATCTGGTGTTGCCATAAGCTGCAGTGTGGGTTGCAGATGAGGATCAGATCCAGTGTTGCCGTGGCTGTGGCACAGGCCTCAGAAGCAGAACCTCTGGCCTGGTAACTTCTGTAAGCCGCAGGTACCACCATTAAAAAAAATAATAATTGTAATAATAAAGCTACTTTATAGCTATTTGACAAAGTCCAAAGTCCATACTTCCTGAAATTAAAACTTCTGCCCAATCTGAGATATTTAATGAGATAATGGGATACTGGGGAGGGGGTGGTGAGGAAGGTTGAAATTTAGATATGAGAGGCCAAAGAGGGTATTTTGGGAAGGAGAGAAATTAAAGATTCCCAAGTGCTCCCATCCCCCAAAACAAAACAGAATGACTCAAGACACATACTATAGAGTAGTGGTTAAGTGCAGGAGAGCTTCTTTATAGCTGTATGACCTTGGGCAAGTGGTCCCTCAGTTGCTTCATGAGTTAAGTGGCAGTCATAATGGACCTCACCTCCATACAACTGTTGAGAGGATTAAATCAATTGATTCATTTAAAGTATTTAGAACAATGTCTGGCCCCCCAGTGAATTCCTACAAAGTTTTGACTCATTACTATTTTATATTCTGCATGCACATGTTACAGAATGAACAGTAACCCTAATACAGAATTTTGGAAAGAAATAATTCATTGACTTTAATAAACAGAATCTATACACAATAGTCCTAATAAGGCTATTTGTATACATTTTTAATTATAAACCAAATATTCTATGATTTTATATTAAATAGTAAAAACTCTCTATAAATGCTTACAAAAGTCATAATAGAGAAATGTGGGATGGGTACAGGTTAGTTCTGGCCAAATTTAAAGTATGCCTCTTGTCCAATGAGGAAATGTTTTAATTAAATACTACATTATAATGGTTCAAAAATATTCCTGGAGTTATGTAGGGCTGGGGTTGAAAACTCTGCTCTAACACAGGCTATTAGATCCAGACCAGCCTAAGACAAGCCAACAGGCTAAATCCAGTAAGCAGACATGTTTTGTTTGCTTCATATAATGTTTTCCTTCTTAAGAAGGAATAAATTGCCAACATCTTTTAGCTGAGTGATTCTACATAAAATTCAGCTTTCCAACTTCTCAAAAATTCTGAGGATCTGAAATAGGGGGGTTCACAGAGTCCCTTTGAGCCTGAGGAATGCCCTCTCCAGCTGCCTAGAATCTCTATCTACCTGTTTTATTGTATTTACTTATTTTGCATTACTTCCTTTATTGCTTGTCTTCCATAGAGTTTTGACTTCATGATCCTTAATGTGAAACATTGTAGCTTGTGTGATTCTAATAAGATTTTAGGCATTTTATTTATTTCAATAAAAAGGTGAAGGAAACTTGGCCTTAAAAAACATTTCTAAGATCTAGAGGTGTGAGTATCTTGCCATCCACCATCAAAAGGCATGCTAACAATTCATAAATACTCTGGAAAAGTTAAAAGGAGCATCTGTTATGGGCTGAATTATGCCCTCCTCCAAATTCATTTGTTTAAGTCCTAATCCTTGGTACTTCAGAATGTGACTGTATCTGGAAATAGTGTTTACAGTGATAATTAAGGTACAACGAGGTAAGTAGGGTGGGTCCTGATCAAATATAACTGGTGTCCTTGTAAGAAGAGATTAGGACACAGACACACAGAGGACAAGGGCTATGAAAAAACCAATCTACAAACCATGGACAGACACCATATACAAACTAAGGAGAGAAGCCTCAGAAGAAACCAGCCCTGCTGACACATTTATCTTGGACTTTTAATCTCCAAAATTGAGAGAAAATAAATTTCTGTTTAAGCCAGAAACAGACATTTTCTGTGGTACTTTGTGATGGCCCCCGTAGCAAACTAACATAGCATCTGTTCTGAGTGAACTCATTCCTCCTCTGGTCTCCCACAAGTGACTCTTATATCAACCAGCTCATCTCTGAGGCGAGGAGTTCTACACAGACTTGAGGCAATGTGGGGTGCTTTAGTGCTTCTCATTGTAAGTGTTCTGACACACAGTCTTATTACCTGCAATCCTGAAGTTTGTCACAAGCAATTTCTCTCTATTAATAGGCGAAGAACAGAAGCTTGATTTTTTTTTCTTATTTTTTTCTTTTTTTGGTACCAAAAATAAGATCAGATTCAAGGTCATTTCTATACCATCTCATTCACTTGATTTTGAATATGCTTTGATGAGTCTGGCTAGCCCCCTAGGAATTGCACAAAGCATGTCACATGTGTTATTTATGCCTGTAGTGCACACATTCAAACATTTCCCATCAATGTGCCAGGACTCAGAACTGCTCACACTGCACAACTCCAGAGGGCGCTACTCATCTGGGGGCTTATGTAAATGGAAACCCTTTGCTCCGCAGAAGCTGTGAAGGCTGAATAAGATTTTAAAACACTGGTTGTAATTTAAAATGCAGGGGAGTTGTTATTAGATGACCTTTTGATCTGAAGTGACTAATCTTCAGTGAATCTCTTTTTGACACTGTAAGACAGGAATGAATGTTTCCACACTTACTTCACAGAGTTGTTGGTGAGAATTAAGTGAGATTAGCATGCACAAGTGCCTCGAATCCTGAAAAGAGCCATGCAAAGAGTATTATGACCTTGCATTAGCTTTCAGCCCTCAAGTTCAAGGATTCTTTCAGTTGTATCCTCACTCTGAAGAAATACCACCAGCCCTTGGTTGGGTCATATCCTGATGAAACTTCTGGCCTGTGTATACACATTTTTCTGCACTCTTCATTGAGGGTTAAAACATGGGAAGGAGTTTCTCTCACCTTCATTACCATATTTTTTAATAAGTGAGATTTTCCCTGTCAAAATACATCAAGATACCATGGTGACAATTGCTATAGAAATGCTAGATTTAGAAAGAAACAAGTTGAGTCCAATTTTGTTGCCTGCTACCCATGTTCAAGAGCCTAAACCAAACCCATGCTGGCCAAACAACTGAAAGTGACCACCTGCCCCAGATCTCTTGACCATTCTTTGTTGTGGAACCTTAAACTCCCACTTCCCAAGATCGTTCAGAGTTTGGCATAGAATAAAGTCTGAACAGCACCTCGGACACAGATAAACTGGGATAACATTAACAGAGCGTTTTTTAGAAATCTAAATATATAATTATCCACTTGAATCTAGATGATAGGTCATTAAATCAAAGGCCAGGTTGTAGGGTATCTGAACAAGGATGGCCAGGTGTGTAACATAGTAGAGAATGATAGGAATTTGAACCAACAAGAACACATAGGCTGTGTCCAACTATAAAGTGAAAAAAAATTCCTTGAATTGAGTCAAAAAATATAAACCCAGTGATGTCAGATCTTCTAATTTTTCAAAGAGAAGGAAGAGATCAAATGTTTATGTGCAATTTCCCAGTTTTAAAAACATACCTGCAAGTCAGATCGGGCCACGGCTGACAGTGTTCTGATTGACGGGTACAAGAGTCATTTCCTCTTAGCCTTGAAGTGCAGAAAAATAGGAGCACGCTAAAAATGTGCATTCCACACAGCTTCCCTAGGTGTCCTCACCAAATATGCCGCTTTTGAGGCTAAATCCCTGCATATTTTAATCAGCAGATGGAGAGATTTGTGTGATGATCATTCAGGGCCACATTTTGGAGCACACGGCTGAAGACAGAAAGCTTCTCCATCTCTGTGCCCCTGGGCTTTGCATATTACTGAGCACAGGAAGTTTTAGGACTGATTGAAGACTTCTATGTCCTGGTGCTGATTCATAATACTAACAATAAGATTTCTACTAAAATTGTATGAACTCATTTTTCATCTACTTCTTTTCGAGTAGCTAGCAGGGCCCCCAAGATACAAGACAATAAGCAAATTCAGGAAAATTAGTTTGGATTGGGGCTGGAAATAAGAGCAAGGAAAATTCTGGAACATGGGGCATTTTCTGGGTTGGGCAGACCTGGATGAGTGGCCCACATAGCATGTAAAGGGCTCACAGACCCTGAAAAATATTTAAAGGCATTCAAAAAAACTGTCTTACCCACAGTAGAAAAGTTTGACACAGTAGAAAATAAAGAGGCCTTAACTCTGTACTATTTATCTTCAGGCATTTTCATTTATCAAAACCATGGTAGTTAAAAAAATATATCTATGAATTAAGGACAGATAGCAATAGAAATATCTCAGTCAAGCTACAATAAATATCGATATTTTATTTCCTTTTTTTTTTTGTCTTTTTGCCTTTTTATGTAGAGCCGCACCGCAGCATATGGAGGTTCCCAGGCTAGGGGTCTAACAGGAGCTGTAGCTGCCGGCCTTCGCCACAGCCACAGCAACACGGGATCCGAGCCGCGTCTGCAACCTACACTACAGCTCACGGCAACACCGGATCCTTAACCCACTGAGCAAAGGCCAGGGATTGAACCCGCAACCTCATGGATCTTAGTCGGATTCGTCAACCACTGAGCCACGAAGGGAACTCCGATATTTTATTTCAAACTCCAGATGTTCCTATCTTACTATCCCTTGAAATTCATTTGTATATTGCTCGATCAATCTTTACAGTGAATCACAAATTTTCATTTATTCAAAGTATCCATGCAGCAATATTTCCTGCTTCTCAGGAGAAGGGTGGTGTTGATTTTGGAACAACATTGTGAAAAACATTTAAAAGGCTTAGATTTTTCCAAATGAATTATTTTGAGGGCCAGCATAGTAAAAATGATAAGCATATAATAAAAACAATACACAGTTCATTCATCATTTTCTTACTAATTATAAAGATCCCTCTTTCACACCTTTATTTTCTACAGAAACTGGTGTCTCCTTGCTCTCTCCTCTCTGACTGCTGGGACCCCTTGAAGCTTTTGCAGAACCTGGGCTTTATCTCAACCCCAAGAGCTCTGTCTTCTCTGTTACCACTTGGAATCCCATTTTGCTTTGTGATGTTACATGATTATTCCAATGTAAGTGTTGGCAAACTTTTTCTATAAAGTGCCAGGTAGTAAATATTTTAGGCTTGTGGGTCATACACTGTAGCAACAACTTACCTCTGTCTATGTAAGAGCAGCTATAGCTGTTGTACCAGAGTTGTCCTGCAGGCCATATTTTACTTAGCATGTTCTATTAGAAAATGCTGTAGTTTTTTTTTTGTTTTGTTTTGTTTTTTTAACAATTATATCTTATCTTCCTCAATAGATCGTAAGTTCCCTGCAGACAGGAAAAGTCTATATCCTGTTTTGTAACACCTGCAGGACTTTGGCCCACAATGTTTAGATCATTATATAGGCTTCATGAATGTTTATTCTTTGACTGTTGGCTCATTGTTTGATGTTGTGTGTCACTGGGGGCTTGGAGAGTCTCAGAAAATAACAGCATTTTTTAATGGAAGAGACCTTGGCTGTCATCCATCCTCTTAACTTCGTAGATGAAACCAAGGCCCAGATAGATGGACTGGTGATTTTAACCATGCAAGAGGTTACACGATATGCTTCAAGCATAAATGCAACTGTTATTGATCACAACTTTATCAGCCTTCTGTTAACATCCAAACAAAATAAAGTAAGCTCTCATCCCACACAACTCAGGTATGTCCTGTGCCCTCCTTTGTATTGCTAAGGACTTCCTAGAGGTATTTTTCAGTCCCTTGATGTTGTTCCCTTAGCACCTGCTCTGAATTCTTAACTTTGACCCTCTTGCCTTCAGACCTTCCAATCATGCCAAGTTTTCTTTTTTTTCTACACAATGAAGGATCTTCTTTCAAGAGTTTTCCATCGTAAAAACGTCACATTTTAAAACCAGTTTAGAATGGATAAGCAACGAGGTCCTACTGTACAGCACAAGGGACTATATCTAATCTCTTTGGATAGAACTTGATGAAAGATAGTATGAGGAAAAATAATGTATATGTATGTATGACTGGGCCACTATGCTGTACAACAGAAACTAAATCAACTATACTTTAATTAAAAAAATTATATGATAAAAAGTGCCTTTTAATAAATATGAAAATCCAATTCCTTGCTGATTCAGAAATGCATCCTCCCAGTGGCCGAAATTCACCAACATTTGTGTATTTCCTGCAGCCAGGAAGATGATTAAATTTTAGTTTTAGGAGGTTAAAACATAAAAACAATCATTTTTCAAAATATAAAATTACAGTGTTATGCTAAATATGCCTTTTCTTTCTACACACACTGCTCATACATCTAGAGATTCTAATTCCCATCTCCAAACCCAGAAATACATACCTCCCTGATAAGAATCACTGAGGAACTGAATATAGCTCCAACCCTGGCAGAAAATCCAAGATAAATTTACAGAGTAAGAAGGATCAGATTTGAGAGAACAGATTATGGTAACATTCTGCTACTTTTGGAGTCACACACAAAGCAGGCAGCCAATTTTACATAGTTCATTAGGGGGAAGTGAAGCCTCCTTAGCTCTCCTACTGACTAAGATTTTACAGTCATCTCAGTATGCACATAATCAAAGCCTTAAGATAACAGCAAATAGCAATAAGGGCTGTCATCTAAAACTGCACCGCAGTGCAAAGCAGTGGAAGCAATAATGAGTTAATAGAATTGAGGGGTGAAACAAAAAGATGGGCTAGAACAGAGGTATTCTCTGAACTATGCGTGTTTAAGGACAGTCATTAAATTATTAAAGGAAATGAACTGGAAGAAATATAAATACTCCACCCCATGACATTTGTGGTTGTCAAGTAACATGACATCTATAGAATTTCTCCTTCTACAATACAGGTTCCCTAATTCTCATCAATCCTTTTGATAGCATTCTAATGTAACTATCCAAACTGGAGCATAAAACTGGGTAATAACCTTCAACCTTGTATGTTGTTCAGAATATGCTGTTATATGGCATGTTGGATATCTAGCTTTCATAAATTTTAAATAATTTTAAATTAACCAAGTCACTATAAATGGGTTCTTGCATGGCCTTTTATGCAATAGGATATGATGGAGCTAATGCTATGTGCTAAGTCCCATTTGACCCCATAGGACAATGGCATTTCCAAAAGTAGAGAACTGCCAGGCAGTTCTATAGGGGTCAGATGACTAGTTCTGGTAATTGAGCCATAAACAGAAGTGACACATATAAGTTCCAAGCCAAAGTATAGAGAACAGCTGTGATCTCTCCTCTCCTAGGCAGGGGATCTAGAAGTCAACATTTCCATCTGAGTTACCATGTGGATGAGAGCTGTCTCAGAGAGATGCTGGGAGTGAGAAAAATGCTCATTGTGTTACTGTTACACCACCACAGTGTCACCTAGCCTATCCTGACAAATAAGGAAATCGAGGAAAAAAAGGAAATAACTAATATATTTACATTATCGAGAAAAATATAAAAATAGAATAAAATCAAAGGTTTGACTTAGAAAATACTTTAAAGAAATATAGGGAGTTCCTGTCGTGGCTCAGCAGAAACAAATCTGACTAAGATCCATGAGGACGCAGGTTAGATCCCTAGCCTTGCTCAGTGGGTTAAGGTTCAGCATTGCCGTGAGCTGTGGTGTAGGTTGAAGACGTGGCTCGTGGATCTGACATTGCTGTGGTTGTGGTGTAGGCCAGAGGCTATAGTTCTGATCTGACATCTAGCCTGGGAACCTCCATAGGCCACAGGTGCAGCCCTAAAAAGACAAAAAAAAAAAGTAAAAGAAATACAGTTCTGTGACATTTTGTGATATTCACTACCTGGAGATAATAAACTATGTTAGTGAGGCAAATGATCATCTTAGACTGCATAAAAATTATACAAACAATATATTTTGAGAAGGAAAGGATGAATTTAATGAATCGTTAAGATTTAAGTTTGGGGTTAGATGAAAACTATTCCATCTAGAATGGATAAGCAATGAGATCCTACTGTATACCTTAGGGAAGTATAGCCAGTCTCTTGAGATAGACCACGATGAAAGATAACATAAGAAAGGAAATATATATGTATGTATATATAACTGGGCCACTTTTCTGTACAGCAGAGATTGGCACAACATTATAAATCAACTATAATTTTAAAAGGGGAAAAAAGATTTAAGGACTTTTGGTTTAAAAAATTACTGATTCTAGATAAAATTATATTTTTTTGGTCTTTTGTCTTTTTAGCACCGTACCCACGGCATGTGGAGGTTCCCAGTCTAGGGGTGGATTCTGAGCTGTAGCTGCTGGTCTACGCCACAGCAACGCCAGATCCCCCACCTGTGTCTTTGACCTGTACCACAGCCCACGTCAAGGCTGGATCCTTAACCCCCTGAGCGAGGCCAGGAATCTAACCTGCATCCTTACGGATGCCAATCAGATTCGTTTCCACTGAGTCACATGGGAACTCCCTGATAAAATTAATTTTATTCATCAATAAGACCCTGCAGAAAACGCATGAAACCATTTAATTATAAATAGTAGAATTGATTTTTGTGTACATTTATATTATGCAAATTAGACTATATAGCCTTCACCCTTAATCTATTTCAAGGGCTTTTTCTACTTTAAAGAGGAGTTATTTCCAATGCTCTAGGTCGGGGGTTGTCAAATTATGACTTGCAGCCTAAATCTAGCCTGCTACCTCTTTTTGGTAAATAAACTTTTAGTGGGACACAGCCATAATCAATAATGTATGTACTGTCTATGGCTGCTTTTGGTCTGCAACAGCTGAACTGAGTATCTTCAATGGAGACTGTACAGCCTATAAAGCCCAAAATCTTTATTTTCTGGCCCATTATAGAAAAAGGTTGCTGAGCACTATACTAAGGAAAAGGAAACCACAGCAAGAATTCAAAAATAAACCAAAAAGTTTTGTCCTTTGAATCTTAGGGAATTTCTCCACAGCATTTTAAACCTATATGCAATTTTCATCTCAGTCCCAACATTAGAATCTATACCTGCAGTGGATTGAATGTTTGTGTACCCCTCCAATTCATATGTTGAAACGCTTATCCCTATATGATGATATTTGGAGGTGGGATCTTTGGGATGGAATTAGGTCATGAGAGCGGAGCCGTCATTAATAATATTAGTATTTATAAAGTTGTAAGAAGAAGTCAGGTCAGAGAGCTGGCTAACTCCACCCTGTGAGAACATGGACAGAAGACAGACAGTCATTCATAAATCAGAAAGAGGTCACTTACCAAGAAGCCAACCATGTTCTCTCTCTGATCCTGGGCTTCCAGCCTCCAGAACTGTGAGAGATCCCTTTCTGTTCTTTCTAAGTCGCCTAGTTTATGATACTTTGTTATGTACACCTGAACTAGGACACATATGTAGGATGGGAAATCACAACATCTGGTCCTCATCTCAGATTCTGAATGAAAAGAGTAAAAGGCAGTTTAAATTTTACTGTTAGGCTCATCTTCAATATATGGCAGTATTTTTTTAATTCTTCTTCTGAATTAACTTGCACATTATTGTCAGAATAATCTGTTTATTTGTAAGATTTCCAATAAGTAGCTCTTCTTTATTGTCTCTCCTTTGGTAATACTCAATGGCTTCTTAATGCCAATGGTATCAAACAAATGCTTTGCTCTCCATAATCCAACAAGCCCTTCCAAGACAATATTATTTTCTATCATTCTATAAAGTTCTTTCTTTGTCATTCAAATAAAAATTTGCACTCCTTTCCTCATATACTATATTGGGGAGAATTTCATATACCTGTACATGACAGAAAGCATGACTACAATGGCTTAAACAAATAATGGTTCCTCTCCCACACAAGAAGAAATTGGGAAGTGAGAAACTACCAGTGTTACCTAAGTAACTCAGCAATTGGGGGCCTATATTTCCTGAATTCTATAGGTTTTTCTCTCATGGTCACAAAATAGCTACTGAAGCACTAGTCATCACACTCATATTCAAGCCAGAAAGAAAAGAGAAAAGGGAAACTTTAGTGTAAACTAAAGCTGTCCCTTTTATCAAGAAAGCAAAAACTTTGCCAGAAACTCCCAAGCAGAATTCTATTCACGTGACTTATCATCCAGAACTAGTCTCATATTCACATGACCAACCCTGGATTCAAAGGAAGCTGGAAGAGTATTTAGATTTTCTGGATTCTAAGTTGAGGCCGGCAAGTACAAAGAGGCTAGAAAAGCATATTTGGGGAGGCCATCTAGCAGGGTCTACCAAGTCATTTCTGCCTCCATATTCTAACACATATTCTTCCCCCCATACATACAATGCTCCCTCCATCTGTCCTTATTCCAGACTCTACTCTTTTTTTTTTCTTTCAATGTCCAGCTTGATATTTTATTTCTTTCATTAGGCATGTTCCGAAACTTTCAACCACCATGATCTCTCCTTTCTCTGAACATCTTTTTCACACACACAAACACACACACAAAATTAGTTTTTAAAAACCAAATTATGGAGTTCTCTACGTGGCTCAGTGGCTAACAAACCCAACTAGGATCAATGAGGATGCAGGTTTGATCCCTGGGCTTGCTCAGTGGGTTGGGGATCTGGATTGCCATGAGGTGTGGTGTAGGTTGCAGACATAGCTCAGGTCTAGTGTTGTTGTGGCGTAGGCTGGTGACTACAGCTCCGAATCAACCCCTAGCCTAGGAACATCCATATGCTATGGGTGCAGCCCAAAATAGACAAGACAACAACAAGAAAAAACAAATTATGCTCGACTTATGCATTCCTCACATGCATTCCTTGTGGTCCTGATAGGATACTCAGTTCTTGATGGCAAGATTATCTTCAATATCTTCAACAAAATACAGTCTCTTTTAACAAAAATTAGATAGTGTTTAAGAGAGACCTCCTTTTTATTCAACTATGAGATTATGTTTCAAAAGACATCAGAGAGTCTGTTAACAACTGTTTTCTTAAAACTATTGCATAAATTGTGACTTTACAATAATGAAACTGAGCCCTTAAATCAATATATGTGTGACTGTAGGATTGCACCTTATTCATATTGATACATTTGATTCATATTGATTCATATTGATACGTTTAATGCTGATAATAAGACAAAGACACTAACTTTAAAATGCAATATATTTCTACATATTAAATTATTATTATTTTTTTGATTATTTGGAGGCTGATTACTTTGCTTACTGGATAGTAAAAACTCTTATTCATGTATGACATGTAGGAAGCTATTTACTGATACTTTCTAAAAATGTGGATTAGCCAGAAATTTAAGTAGGGGTTTGGGTTACGTAACTCAAGAGATTAGAACTTTAAAAAAAATGTTTTCTCTGGGTCCCCTAAGTAACTTTTATGAAGCTCTAGTCTTTTGTTTTTAGCACTTGATTTTTCATTAAGGTTAATCTTGTCTCCCCACCCCACACCCCACGTTCTTCTTGAGGGCTTTGTGCTTCCTTTCTGAACTAAGTGTTTTTAGATTTGCTTAGTCATGTGAAATATATGCCTTTTTCTCATGTCAGAATAATTCTCTCTCCAAACAAACTACCAAATAACCTGGAAATTGTTTTAATTTCCTGGGTGGAGCTAAGAATGACTGCACATAATTTACAATAATAAAACACAGAGATTGCAACTATAGGGATGCTTTTGAAAAGAGGTGAGACGGGAAATAATGGAATTCATAGCATATTTAAATCTAAGTGTTGGGTACCAAAGTGATTTTAGAACAAGATCCTCAGCAGCACATATATGCCCTTAAGAGGATATTGAAATTTTAAAGTAGGAGAAGCTTTAAGTAAGACTCTAGGGTACAGATGAAGTGATGTTAAAAGAAGCAGGGGGTCCACAGGAAGAGATCTGAGGATGTAGCCCCATTCTAGGCCTGCTTCTCAGGGAGTAGGAGGATCTTTCATTGAGAAATAAGAAACTAAACTATGCACCTTTTGAAGCTATGCCACATCAATCACAGGTCTTTATATACTGATTAACTACCTCTCTTAGCAAGAAGGATGAGCCAGCTAGCTCTCTCAGCACAAAAGAAACCAGTTTTGCAGCTCATGAATTAACCCTTATACTGCCAAGTAAACTATTTTTCAGGGTAATGAGAACAAAGACATGGCATGTTTCAAATGATAGGCTGACAAAATACATGGTGATTATCTTCTAGCTAAGCATATGCTGTTTATTACCTAATAAGATCTAAGATTATTACCTAATAACCTCGAGTGGCTGCTAAAACCCAGAGGAGGCAAAGGCAAAGGATGTGAGAATGAACAAATTGGAACTTTCTTGTGCATGCAGTTGGCAGTAGTCTGAACCCATTTGAGATATGGAAGGAACCAAAATAGACATGACTTCACGTCTATTGCATGCTTGATGTCTGGCAACAGACTTGTGTTTAATTTCTCATGCAGGGTTTTCTAGAGTAATGCTTCTATCATCTTAATGTGCCAGCAACTCACCTGGGGAGCTTATTAAACTACCTACATTGATTCACTACCATTTGGATGGGTCCTGAGATGCTGCATTTCTAGCAATCACCAGTTGATGTGGCTATTACTGGTCTATAGACTACACTTGTGAAGTAATATGGTACCAGGGGACTCAGTCTTAACTCATCAATCTTAACCGATGCTCCCAAGTATGTAACCTTCATTCTCCGTAATTATGTGGGGTCTCTGCATTTCTACACCCTCTCCTTCTCTTAGCCCCAACCTTAGCTATTCAAGACTGGTGGTAGCATTTCCAGATGTGCTCTGTCACTAGATGTAGAGATGGTAGCTGGTGGACTATTGGCCAAATTGTATTATTTTCTAAAAACAGAGGGATTGCTTTATTAAAACCTGATACAAGTTCAAACATATCAAATAGAACAGAGTGGAAGAAGACTGTTTATAATATTAAGAAAAAAAACTCACCTAAGTATATGAATTTTCTAACTTCTTTGGCATATATAGAACATATTTTAGGCAAAAATACAAGAATAAATTTGCATGGAGGAATGTATTTGTGGTGTTAAGCAAGGAACTTACCCAATTCTGCCACTTGGACTTATGCCCAAACAGGGAGCAGTAATGATACATTCCTTTTGTATCTATAGTTACAGGGCACAGCCACATGCATTATCTCTTTAATCCTTATAATAACCCTCTGATGTAGGTGTTAGTCTTATTTTACAGATGAAGAAACAGAAACTGGGAGGTTCTGTGCCTAATTTCCCACTAAGAGGTGTCAAACTTTGGACTTAATGCGATGGTTCTCAGCTTTGGTTGCATATTGAAATCACTGGAAGAGCAGAAACAATGATGATGCCTGGGTCCCACCCTCAGACATTCAGAGGTAACTGGTCTAGGGCTTGACCTGGGCATAAGGATTTTTAAAACTTCCCAATGAGGCTAATGCAGGATTTCTCAACCTCAACACTATGGACACTTTGGGATAATTCTTTGGTGAAGTGGGACCAGTTCTATGCTTTGTAGGATGTTTAATGTCATCCTTGGGAGGGTAGAAAGCCTCTAGATGTTAGTAGCACTTCTCCAGTTGTGATATCTAAATGTCTCCAGACACTGCCAAGTATTCCATGTGAGCCAAGATGAGCACTTCGAAAAGCACTGCTTAATGTACGAAGTTCTCAATGAGTTCCTGATAAGCAGCTACATTAATAGCAGCAACTACCAGTCTGTTAATTTCTTAATTTACTCATATCCAGGGAGGCAGGACAATTCATCATATTTATCATTTCCCAATTTCATCAAAATTAGGAGCCAAACCTGACAAATATTTTTGGAATGCTATATATATATTTGATGATTATCTGATCTAAAAAGACGGAGAAAATTTTGTTCATTTGTAGTATTTAAATTCACTCAATTACATTTTCTTAGTGTTACTATGAGCTGGGCCAGTGTTTCCCAGTCTTGCCTGATGATAAGGATCACCTGGAATGATTGTTAGAACAGCAGATTCCTAGGCCCTAATCCAGAACCACTGAATCAAAATGTCCAGGGAAAAGGCCAGACAACACTGATAATTCCCAGGTAATCCTTATTACCTGGGAACTTTGGGGAAAACTAGGTTATACATAGAGGATACAGAGAGGAACAAGACGCAGCCCCTCACCCCAAGGGGACATATAACCAAATAGTTACAATTCATGATGTAAGAACAAAATTACAAGTGTGTAGATGCCTACAATGTAGCATACAGGTGGGAGTAATGAATTGTTTTTAATTGGAAAGGCATTGATCAGAGAAGAGCATATCTAAGAGACGTTATCTGTCCTGGATTTTGATGCCTAAATAGAGCTACCCAAGGGTATAAGGTATAAATTACATTCCAATTCCATGAACAGAAAAATCAGCAGGAGAAAAAGTCTCCTGGTTTCAGCTTCTAGTTGCCAAAATTAAAGCTGTACATATAGTAGATACTCAATAAATATCTCTTCTTTGGTCAACCTTAAATCCACTGTTCCTTCACCAGACAGCTCTCTTGCCAATGACTAAACCCACTTAGTCTTATCCACAAACAAACATGAGAAAAATTTGCCTAGGCTACAAGGCTGCAAATCGATTAATATTGTATACCTCATTTAAGCTCCCTTCACTCAGAAATTTTTTTCCCTCAGAATTTACTTTCTTAACCTTGTCTGATAGACATAGATTTAAAAAAAAACATATTGCAAAATTCTCTGTAGAAATTGAATTACTGTGGGGTTACTCTGTGGGCATAAAAATATACAACACTCTTCCACAGAGAATTAATAGGAATATGAACAGCATTTCCAGATTGCACAGAAAACCTACCTTCAAATGATGATGCCCCTGACACTGCACACCAACTCGAAGATTTGGGGACATCTCTGAATGTTCCTCCTGCTCCTAAGACTGCTTTATAGGAAGCGTGGTAAGATGAGGCTGGTTCCTCAAGGAAAAGACCAACTTAGATGTAATCTCAGAATGGCTTTCTGCAACTACCACTACTCACCATTTCCTTTAGCCTTCTTTCTTATCTTTTTTTCCCCCATAGGATTTATCATTCCGTTAACACTATGTTATTTATCTGTTTGTTATTTTTCTTTTCCCTATTAGATGGTAAATTGGACCAGGTCAGAGACTTTGCTAATCCTATTCACTGTTGAATCCCCAGCACCTAAAACATATCTTTGGTACACAGCAGCCACTCATTAAACATCTATTGAGTAGTGAATAGGTTATATGTTCATCTAGAACCTTGGTTTTCTTCTTTGTAGACTCTACACACCTGTCATTCTTTGTCAACACCTAACTCTTTTCTAGGGTATAACATTTATTATGGCAGGGACAGTCTTTATTGCATTTTCTATTTATCTCCTGGGACCAGCATGCAGCAGATGTTTAATAACTATTTATGGAATTAATAGATCAGTGAGTGAATAAGTGAATCAGAATAGAAGGACAGCACTAAATGGCTTTAATCTCATGAGCTCCATTTCTCCAACAGTGTACTCACCGTCAGCATAGACATTTGGCTCAGCAAATTCCAGGAATGAACAGCCCTGATAATTAGAGCAGTTAGCTCTTCCTGTGATAGGAGTAAGACTAGAACAAATGAAATGGCTAATGAGCAATAAGCCCGCAATACTTGAGGTAATAACAAAAAAGTCAAAGAAGAAAAGTCCATATATCAGTGATGGGAACTTGTTTGAAATAGTTGGTCAATACAGATGAAACAGGGGGCACTGGAAGCCAAGAAAAGTGGGCACCCAGTGAGAAGAGAGAAGATGGGAGCCCAGTCTAACAGTTTAGGGTGAGCCTCGAAAGGCCAGTGGAAGCCATGGATGAGGTCCTAACACTTGAGTTCATGCTTACTGTTCAGTAGTACGCATCCTACTATAGGAAGTCATCCCCAACCTAAAAATGGATTACATTTTAAAAGAGGATTATCTGTTGACATCACCTTCAAATTAAAACCTGCTTCAGGCTCAGTATACAATTACATTCTGGAATACTTAGCTCTCCAAAAAGGAGCCTTGATTTTTTTCAGAGTTGTTACTGTTGATGCCCTCAAATATGCCTTAAAGCATCCTTTTCCATTATGCCACACATCCTTTTCCATTATGGAACAGATATTATTTGCATAGCACACTTGTATAAACAGACCTGGCTGCTTCACCTGCCAGTTCAAGGGCCCATGAGACCAGTATATAAGCCACTCCTGGAACTCCTTTGCATGGTAGCACCGCTTAAAAGTTCTGCACTTACAAAAGTGATATCAATTTCCAACAATCAGGGAAGAATCACTTCATCCTAGGTCTTCTATTCATTCAAAAAATACCTATTGAGCACCTACTAGGTGCCAGGTACTTTTCAAATCAAGGACCTAAACAGTCAATAAAACAAAGACCTCTCTCTCTCATGAAGGTTACATTCTAGTAAGTTGAGACAAAAAATAAACCTATGTCAGGGGCTGATCAAGCACTAAGAAATCAATCCACTGGGTTAGGCGGAAAAGAAAGTGTTTGTATGGAGACAGAGATGGAAGCAGTTTTATGTAGATAATGAGAGAATATCTATTAGTTTCCCATTACTGCCCTAACAAGTTACTACAAATTTAGAGGTGTAAAACCCACACAAATTTATTATCTATCATTCCTGAGGTGAGAAGTCTAAAATGGATTCCCACTCCTTCTAGATGTTCTGGGATGGGGGTGGGGATTCATGTCCTTGCCTTTTCCAGCTTCTAGAGGCTGCCTTCATTCCTCAGCTCATATTGAAAACCAGCAGTGGCTCCTTACCCGTCCTGAAGCACACCATGCCCACTCTCTCCTCAGAGCCTTTTCATGGCTGCTCCCAGTGCCAAGAAGCCTCATCCCCTGATGTCCGCATGGCTCTCCCCACACACTATTTGCAGGGGTGTTGCTTAAAAGCCACCTTATCAGAAAATCTTACTGCAGTAGGTAGGATAACCCCACCACAAAGAGGTTGACTGCCTAATTCAGGACAGGCCTGAGTGGAGAGAGAAGGGAAATTATGGTAGGAGAAAAGATCAGAACGGTAGCAGCAGTTTGGTTGAGATGTGTAGGGTCTGGTGGGCCATATCACGACCCACCTCCTTCGAGCCTCACAACAACCAGATGAAGTAGCTGCTATTATTTGTCTCATTTTTAAGAAATGAGGCTTAATAAAGTTAGGTACAAATCGCTTGAGGTTACAGTTTCCAAGTGGTAAAGCCAAGTTTTTTCCTGAACTGTTTATCCCAGAACATTCACTCAGGACCCCTCTACCAAGCTGCCTCATCAGGTCCTGAAATTTGAAGAGCCAGCATGGAAGGGGAGCTGATCATGCTGCTTTAGAGGAGCGAGAAGATCCACCAAGTGGAGAAAATACCCATGTTCTTCTGAGTCACTACCTCAGGTGTGACTCAAGCCATCAGTGCGACAGAAAGCATAGGAGCAAGGCCCAAATAGCTCCTACCGGCTTTACTAACTATACATGGTTATGAGAACTGCAAACGTACCTTGCTGTTGAAAACAAGAGAGATTCAGACTGATATAAATTTTCAAAACAGAAAAATGGGGCTTTGTGCCATCAGAAGTCACTGTATTAACAAAGGATTATATAAAGTTTCTCTATAATAACAATTTATTTCTGTGCGTGTGTGTGCCTACAAAGACACACACACACACACACTCACACACACACACGTGCACTCACATAAGTTTTATGCTATTTGATTGACAACTTTTGTTAGAAAGGTACTGATTACCAGAAGTGCTTTCTTTTGCATTGCATACATTAGTTCTTTTCCTGTAGCTCAGAGCTTTTGCCATACTCCCTGGGATGATTTTGCAGGTTGTGTCCCTGAGGGGCTCCTGGTATGGATAAAAGGTTTCTGGAGATTTCTTAGCTGCAAAGCAGCCTTTTTTTCCTTCTTCCCTGAGTCCCCTGCCCACTGAGCGCAGTACATTTAGGGGAGGAAGTCAGGCTAAGTGTGGTTGGCATTGTAGCTACAACGGCCCAGCCATGTGGACTATTAATACAATTATATGTTTATCGAAAAATTGGGCAATTTAAAAGCAGAGCTATGTGTTCCTTTCCAAACACCCTCTTGGTTGTTTAGAATAGAATTGTTAAGTGTGTGAGCTGATTCTTTAGTTTCCAGCATTCACAGCTCCCACTCATGTCTTTGAAAATCCCTTTATGGCAACTACTCGCAGTAGTCAAATTGTGAAAGTTAAATGACATACATTACGAAAAAAAATGGGCCCCCGTGGCTGTTGGTGCTTTTGTCATCATGTTGGGAGTCAGGAATCCTAGAGGGACCTGCATTGTTCCCAGAACCATACAGGACAATACATGGCACAGAGTGTTAGAAATCATAAAGCATGCCCTTAATGTGATCCACATCACCGCTCCCTGCCCCCTGCTCAGTGCTTCCCCCACGTGTCTTCCACCCCCACCCCTGCTTCTTTCCATGCTGGTAGCTCTGTGAGGGAAGAGGTCCAGGGCACACCTTGTGATGTCCCAACTCTACCGTTTCTCTGACTCTGACCCCATCCTGCCCCTGGTGAGTGTTTTCTGAGCTGTAGAGCTACCCATAAAGATCAGCAGACCCGAACAACTAGGACGAGTCCACAGGAGGTCTGAAAAGGGTCCCAGAGGGAACGTTTTGCCTCGAAGCCTCCTTTGTGAACTTGCTTATTGGAGCAGGAAGACATCACAGTGAGGCACCCAGAGGAAAATGGACTTTTGTGAACGTGGAAAGATACCTAGATGTGGACTTCACACATTTAAAGATATTCAGTGATGTCACTGTAAGTACAATAACTCATTTTTAGACCCTGAGGGTCCCCAAGGTAAGCAGAACAGGTTCCTGTGACTGAAAGTACTCATGTGACCTACGTCCAAGCCTCATCTAATTATTTGGCTTCATCCTGCAGTGGAGCCAGCTCTACAGGTAGGGAGGATGGACTAAGAACAGAATTGAGAAGCAATAGATGTGTGTTTAGGTTTTCCACTTATTAATTCCATGAACTCGTGCAGCTTGAATACCCTTCTGAATCTCAATTTCCACATAAGGAAAATGGTCATAATAATGTTTCTCTTACCAGGTTGCTATGAGGCACAAATGAAGTCATGCACAGGAAGTTACTTTGTGAGCTGTAAAATGCTACAAAAACATAAACTATAGGAGTTCTTGCTGTGGCTCAGTGGGTTAATAATCCAAATGCAGTGGCTCAGGTTGCTGCAGAGGCATGAGTTTGATCCCCAGCCTGGTGCAGTGGGTTATGGATCTAGCATTGCTGCAGCTGAGACATAGGTCGCAGTCTCAGCTTGGATTCAGTCCCTGGGTAATTTCCATATGCCGTGGGTGAGGCCATTTTTAATAAATGTAAACTATCAATAACAATTATGGAAAAACCAAAAATCAATACACTGGGCTTGCATTCATCCAATTTCTTTGTTCTGTTTAAATATAACCTATTTTCAAAACAGGTTTGCACATCCTGTCAATTATTGGTATTATTAGAAACCAACTTGTTAATATTATTTTTAACTAATGTAATAATGCAGAATGGCACTAGGTGTAATGAAAAAAAGAACTTGCTTGAAGTAGTTATTTGTTTTAAAAACTATGGGACTATTTTGGACCAAGGAGGAGGGTTTTTTGAAACTGAGCTGGTGTCTTCCTATCATAACCTCAGTTAGGCATTTATGTCTGTCAAAGAGCTGTTTTCCTTACACGGAAGCTGATTTCTCTTAGACTAAGACAATCAGGTTATTCTTCACTAGTCCTTATTTGAGTGTAGCACAAAATATGGTGCATGGCAATTGTAAAACACTAATTGAATGTTTTGTGTTGTGTAATGATACCTGCATGAATGCATGCTATAAATTTACTTTCAATATTTTTAGGCATTACTGTTCTGTGAGCATGACCTTCCTCTTGTCTTTAATTATTTATTCTCTTGTCCCCATTTTTTTATTTTTCTCCTGCTTGCTATTTTTCCTTCTTCCTCTTTTTATATTCAGCTCTTCGTCTTTCCAAATGGCTGGTCACATTCAATCAGATAGACTGCTTTAATCAGTGTATCAGAGCAAACTAATATACTTCGGGTGAACCTATTGCTTTTGAAGCCTGATCTCTAATAAGGAAGATTCTCTAATAATAGACCTGTAATATACTATTAGGCCATGTGCTAGAGAGGGAGAGGTGCATACAGGTGTGTTTGGGAAAAAGAGCAAACATCCATGTTAATAAAAAATGGAGCAAGTGCAGTTATTTATTCTACACACTGGTTAAGCAGGAAAGGACAGGAAGGCTGCTTGACATACCAGAAATACGCTCAGGTAATCTACAAACAAGATGTGCTGGCTTTATAAATTGGTTGGGTGAACTTTGATGAGGATTAAAATGCTACACGTAGCTCTAATTGAATATTTTTCATTGTGTCCTCTAAGTCTGATAAATCTGTGAGAAGACAAGAGCATATGTAACCTACATCTTTACCCTTAATGTTATTGTGACTTTCTGAGTTTTCTCATTAATTAGAGTGATTTCCCCCACATGCTCAAATTGTCAAAGTATGAATATGAGGAAATGTCTTAATGACATGATTTATTGAAGTGGCACAGAACGTTCATAAGTAGATAGCAAAGACCTTTTTTTTTTCTGTTTTCATGATCAAGCTTTCAGAAAAATAGATGTGAACAATTCACATTCTAGGGCTAGGACACCTCAGTTGCCATTTTAGCAACTTCTACATGTCTAGCCCTGAAATAATATATGTCATCTGCCCTCCAAAAATGCAACAGTGAAGTTTAAATTTGATTCTTATATTGCTTGGGACCCTGCCTTAATATATAAGGGTTGTTCATTAAGGATTTTTCATATTCTTGTCATACCCTTAATTCAGTTTTTAAAAAATTGAATTCAATCAGCCTAGAAAGGAAACATAGTAGAATTCTCACTTAGGTTGATGTTTTACTTTTTTGTTGCTTCAATTAAAAATTTTTTTCCCTTGGAGTTCCCATTATGGTTCATCAGGTTACGAACACAACTAATATCCATGGGGATGCAGGTTCGATCCCTGGCCTTGCTCAGTGGGCTAAAGATTCGGTGTTGCCATGGGCTGTGGTGTAGGTTACAGATGCAGCTCAGATCTGGTGTTGCTGTGGCTGTGGCTGTGGTTGGCAGCTTCAGCTCTGATTCAACCCCTAGCCTGGGAACTTCCATATGCTTCAGGTGCGACCATAAAAAGCAAAAAAAAAAAAAAAAAAAAAAATTTCCCTGCCATGAAGTATATCAACTGGGTTGCAATTTAGGAATCCTTTATCTCCCATAAATAATGTACATATAAAGTTATTCTAGTCGAAAATGTTTAGTCACTCTGACTTAAAATAAAAGCTCTGCTTTTATTATTTTATTATTTCATTATTTGTGGTAAATTGTTTTTGAAATGACAAATAGATGGCATCAGGTAATATAGACAAGTTTTAACAGAAATATTAAGAATAAATAAAGAAAGAATATGTTATTTATTTATTTTTGTTTTTTAGCCACACCAGTGGCATATGGAAGTTCCCAGGCCAGGGATCAAATCCGAGTCCGAACTGTAACATATGTCACAGCTGTGGCGACTCTAGGTCCTTTGACTTGGTAAGTCCATAGAGAAAAGCTGGATCTTTAACCCACTGCACCACGGTGGAAGTCCTCATAAAGAATATTTTAAAGTACACATAGTCCTTTATTAGGAAAAATCTGTTTTTGTTGGGTTCGATAATTTTACTTCATACATTGATCAATAAACGGATTAGTACTTCAAATTTCAGATGTGTTTTTCTAGTTCAGACTCTTTCTGCCTTCTTGGCTGGAAACTGTGTCTCAGACATTTATATTTATTTGGTACAAGGCAAAATACCTCACTCAATAGGTTTCTGATAACTGCAGACTGAACGGTGAAACGCATGCTGCTTTATCTCTCATCCCCCTATGTTTTTAGCTACAGCAGCCCTCCTCTTCCTGATCTCTAGGAATCCTAGGTTCTTCCTCTGTTTATTGTCCTTCATGTCTTCTAGCACCTACCATAACCCATTCAGGGCTGGCTCAAACTTGCCTCAGCGACTTGAAACTTCCCAGGGGAGACCTTGGCCCTGGATCTCTGTCCTGGCTCTGAGCCATCAGCACCTCAGCTCACCCCAGAGAGGTGATCAGTGCTGAGCTGGCTGGAGTGCAGCAGCAGCAGCCCATCTGAGAAGCCAGGTTCCTTGAACATCTTTTCTTTTAGTTCTGAAGCTTGTAAAGCTGCTCATTGGAGACTTTGCATCCTGTGTTAACCAAGCACCGCCCCCCCCCACACACATGCTGAACAACATGCTTCATTAAAGGGCAACTCATTACTCAAAAGCAAGTTCTTCATGCACTGACAAGGTTATGATGGATCTTGTGTTACATAAATAGTGTCTATGAGCTCCAGAAAGAACACATCTGCTTCCACCTCAACTCAGAGGGACTCTACCATTCAGATGTTCCCTGTATTTGGCAACTCAACTCTCATTCTCATCACATAAAATTAACTTTAAAAGCCTACTTACCTGAGGAAAGACTTCCAGTTAAAAGTGAGAATATACTCAATAAGATCATTTAACATCAAGGAGAAGCACTCATAATTTTTCCCATGTCATTGTTCATTTTAAAATTGGACTCGTCTATTTTTTAAGTTAAATAAAATTCATACTTCTTGACTAATAAATAACTATTTACATTTTCTAAGCCTTAAACCTCTCCTTCTTCATTAGCCTTTTCACTCCCATCCAAAACGCCCCCCCACTCATTCTTTGTCTTTCCATCTTCTCTTTAGTCAAGCTTCCTGTTCTCCACACTCCGCCCTGCAACACTCCCCACCTCCTGCATTCTGACTTACCTCCCATTAAAACCTTTCCCTAGAAAGCCAACAGTGGTCTCCCGCATGCTAGCCCTTGGGTAATTTTCAATATCCCTATTTTTTTTTTTCTGAAGCATTTCAAGGTTCTACTTTAGTTCCTCTTCTCTCCGTAGGCTACGTTTCCTTGTGTATTTGCATTCATACCCACAACATCTGTATTAGTCAGAGTTCTCCGGAGAAACAAAACCAATAAGATAGATAGATAGATAGACAGACAGACAGACGGATACATATGAGGTGACTTATAATAGGAATTGACTCACATGGTTAGGGAAGCTGAGATGTCCCGTGAACTGTCATATGCAAGCAGCAGAGCAGTCAAGATTGTGTGTAATTCAATCTGAATCTGAAGAACTGAAAACTTGGAGAGGGGGTATGGAGGGTGGAAATGGTGTAAGTTCTGGTCCGAGTCCAAAAGTGCCATAACTAGCAGCACCAGTGTCCAAGAGGAGAAGGAAGTGGATGTCTCACCTCAATCAGATAGAGCAGATTTACCCTTCCTCTGCCCTTTTATTCTCTGTAGGCTCCCAAAATTGGATGATGCCCATTCACATTATTGAAAGCAATCTTAGACCTACTTTGCTGGGAGTACGGATTCAAATGCTGATCTCTTCCTGAGACCTCACAGATACACTCAGAAGTGTTTTCCCAGTGAAATAGGATCCCTTAGCCCAGTTAGACTGACACAAAAAAATAATGATCACAACATCAAATATCACCTGAATATACATGATTCTCAGATTTACAGATTTGGTCCAGATCTCTTTTTTGAGTCTCAGAATTTCATTTCTATTCGACTATCAGACAACTCCGCTTAAAAATGCCCCAGTGATGGTGTCCCAAACAGAATTCATCATCTTCTACAATGATCCTACCTTGCCCCCATGATACCTCTCCTAAATTTTCCTTATAAATGATATTTTAAGTTAGCTGCCCAAGCCAGAGATCAGGGTATCATCTCAGATTAGTGTTTCTCTTTAAAGCCCACGTCTTGTCAATCCCTATGTCCTATTGATCCTGCCTCTTAAATAATTTTCATCTCAGACCCCCATTTCTATTACCATAGTCGCCTATATGCTTCATTTGCCGTTTTGTCATTCTAGGTCAGTTTCCTGACTGCCCCACTTACAGCCTTACCTCACCATCCTTCACAAAGCTGCTGAAGTGACATTTCCAGTGTGAAAATCTGGTCCCTGCCTCTACAGCTCAAAATTCTGCCGAGGCTTCTGGTCACCTTCAGATGAAATCTACAGCGTTTTGCTTGACAAAGTCTTCCATGACTAGGACCCTGTCCAGCCTCCACTCCTAACTGTCTTGCATCTTCAGGCCTTCTCCCCACTTAACACTTTACATTCTGGGAGTATTGAGCCACGTAACAGTTTCTGCTAACATTTGGGGCATGCTGTTTCTTGCCTGGCACGCCCTCCACATTTGTCTGCTCATTTTTTTCCAGTGTTCATTTAGACACTGCCTTTATGCACAAGCTTATCTTTTTTTCCCCTTGGAGCCACATGCTTCCAATGTACTTAGACCTGATCCCATTATAACTGGAAGGATCCTTTCTGTTTGCCTCTGTCTCTCTAGTAAATTATAATCTTCCTGGAGGCAAGGTTATATCTTTCCATCTATGTATTTGTATATGCAAGTGTCTACACATAGTAGGAACTCAAACATATTTGTTAAATCAATGAGTAACTGAATGAATAAATGAGTGAAATTACTAAAACAGACAAGGACTTTGAAATTATGTAATGCTCAATTTTCCCCATTTCAACTTTTTATCTTGACTCTGTGAAGATACATAATTAATTAAATTCTGGTTGCATGACAAGCCCTATAGAGCATGACCATATTTTTAAGATGAAGATAAAAATATTTGCATGTAAATGAAATAATACACAGCTTCAGAGAAATGTTATCTTTCAGTGCTCCAAATAAACTCCATTACCTGTAGGGAAATAAATGAAAATGAATCCATTGCAGTAATGGGTTTTTAGGCCAATTTTCCAAGCAAGAGCTCATTTCTTGCTGAAAGTAAATATGCATCTTGAGCTTATGAAGTCAGCTATTGCTTATGTGTACACATGTACTGAGAATGAATTCACATCCCGTTCAGGATCCATGAGGTTTAAAACGAGCCCTGAGTGTGAACACAGCATCTATACTTTCCACAGATTCTGTTTGTTCACGTTAACAAGCAGATCCTGAAGTTTCTAGATAATTTGAGTTATGATGGCACCTCACATTTGAAGCGTTTGCTCTTGTCTCTAAAGAGAAAGCTACTTCTTACCTCTAGAAATTGAAGTGTAAGGCAAAAATGCAGAAAAATGCTTCATTCTTTTGGTGATTTTAATTCTTTTTCTCCTTCTTCATTCATTTCTTCCTCAATTCCTTTATTCTTAAGTTACCCATAGCAGGATGTGTGAATTTACGATGTGCTGGCACTAGGCATTAGACAAAGCACACTTATTTTAATGCAGTCTGATCCTTTTAATAACCTAAGGAGATGGATACTATTCTTATCATCTCCCTGTAGCAGAGGAGGAAACTGACACAGGCAGAGGAAAGTCACATGGCTCATAATTGTTAAAGCCAAGTCTTGAACCTAGGTCTGATTGCAAAACCTTGCCTGTAACCCTTTGTGGCCCACCTCAACCAAAGCATGCTCAAATTTGTGAGATGAAAAATGATTCCCGGGGTTTCCTGTTGTGGCTCAGTGGAAACGAACCCAACTAGTATCCATGAGGATGAGGGTTCGATACTTGGTCCTGCTCAGTGGGTTAATGATCTGACGTTGCGGTGAGCTGTGGTGTTTGTTGTAGACGTGGTTGGATCCTGTGTTGCTGTGGCTGTGCCTGTGGCATGGGCTGGCAGCTATAGCTCTGATTTGACCCCTAGTCTGGGAAATTCCATATGATGTACGTGCAGCCCTAAAAAAGCAAAAAAATAAAAATAAAATAAAATTCCAGCTCCTTTTGAACCATCCCACACTCTGCTCAACAAGAATTGTACATATCCCATGATTACTATATGATTTTTAAGTGTACTTTATAAAGTATTCCAGTTTACAGCTAGTGGTGTTGATTTTGGTTTGTGAGATGTAATAACTGGCTCAGAGGGGTTAAATGCTCCAAAGAAAATAAAGGGAGTAAGGAAAGAACTTTTCTGCTACCTGACCATACTATGGAGAGAGAGAAAAACCAACCCAAATCCAAGAAATCAGGGAAACTGAAGGTAAAGTGGCACTGGAAAACTTTTTTAAAAAGCATAATATGGTAAATATTTTGGATGTTGCAGAGGCTTTGCAGTCTCTGTCATAACTATTCAACTCTGCTGTTATAATGTGAAAGCAGCCATGTGCAAGTCATAAATGAATGGGTGTGGCTGTGTTGTAATAAAACTTTATTTACAAAAACAAGTGGTGGCCCAGATTTGCCTCATGGGCCACAGTTTGCTGACCACTGCTTTAAAATGTCTACACATACTCCTTACATTGCATTATCAACCCCCTATATTTGAAAATACCTAGATGATTAGCAGAGTGTAGGTAAATGATGGAGACTGATAGCATTTTAGTCCTATCAAGGTTATTTTTGTGCTACCTAGCTATAGCCCAAATATTTAATTGGATGTGATAAGAGTTCAAAGGGAGGTGATCTATTTAAATTCTAGAAGCAGGCTGTCTGGTAATTTGTAGCATCAAACTGTGAAGGTTCAGAAAAGCTTTTGACAGCTGTGGAACTGTGTTTGTACCATTTGGAATTGCAATCTTAGCTGGGAGGATTGAAATCCAGACTGAAATATAGATAATGCAAAAGAGGTGCTATAAATCTTTGCAATGAAACCAGCAAACAAAGTTGGGTACAACAGTTTTCCTGTCCAAACTGATAAACTGAAATTTTTTTCCTACAAAAACATTAGAAAAAAAAAAAAAAGAAAATCAGAGCCTTATGCACAAATTTTAATTTCATGGCACTTTACTAAAGTTCTGCTTTATTTAAAAAATGGCAAGCCTATTTTAAGGTTGCTGTTGTTGCTATTATCAGGTGCATGTGCAATGGTAGAGAAATCTACAGGCAGAGTATTTGATTTGGGAGGCCCCTCTGCAACTTCCTAGCTCTGTGCACAGTTCTTAAACCTTTCTAAGCCTGCACACAAAGTACACATATAGCACAGGTCTGCGTGTGCTAACTTCCAAACAAGTGTTTGCAAAAACAGTAATGTGTATCTTCTTCCTGATTTTTTCAGCCTCAAGGTGCCGGTCTCTGTCTTACTAGATATAAAAATGAAAATTGAATCTAGATGTTCAATTCTAAGCCTGGCTCAAGAAGGCAAAAGGCTTGTCGCTATTCCAAATAACTGATCCCCTAATCTACAATTAGCTTCCTCATCTTTACATTCATTCATTACCAGTTAGTCTTGTAATGAATGAATGTGAGAGAAAATGAAATTTTCTTACGGCTTTTTGGCATCATTAAAAATAATTTCTATGTAAGCCTGTGGCACATTTAATAATTTCTTTATTGGACACATATTGACCTTCGGTGCACTTGTATTTGTGAATGTGTGTGTGTGGGGGGAGAAGGAGTGAGGATTAATGTGATGTATACACTCTGGAATGTATTTTATATTTAGAGCACCTCTTGATTAGGACTGGGCACATTTCAAGAACAGCATTGTATTCGTGTAGATTCTTCAGGTGCACATTTACAAGAGAATTTTTTTGTTTGGTAAAGATACACGGAAGTAGAGTTTCTGTATATAGGACTTGTATACAAGTTCACTAGGTGATGGCATACTTTTTTCTAGTGAATTGTACCATTTATCATTAGCAGTGGATAGGAATTTTCCTGGACCTGCATACATCCTTACTGACATTTGAAATTCTTAAACTAATTTTTTTTTAATTTAGTGGGTTTGAAATGGATTCTCATTATAGCTTTAATTTGCATTTGCCTAATTCCCTAATGAAGTGTGTGTGTCTGATGTATTATGCACAAATATAATCTTATATATCGTAAGACATTCATATTCTTCCTGCTGAGATATGCTAAAGTCATTTGCCCATTCTTTCCAGTGGATTACGTCTTTCTCTTTTACTTATTGTTCTGTGAGAGTCTTTAAATATATACATATATATATGTATATATATATATATATATATATTTAATCACAATCTTTTTCAGATTATAGATATTGAAAACGTCTTCTGTAGTTTGTGTTTCATTCTATTTTTGATGTTCTTTGATGAACTGAATTCTTAATTATGAGGCAGTCAAATTTGTTACTTCTTCCTATTGATTTGCACTTTTCTAGGGTCTTATTTAAGAAGTCATTCTCTACTTTAAGGTCATAAATTATTTTTTTAATACTTTCTAAAAGTTTTACAGTTTTTAAATTTGTATGTAAGTTTTTAACACAAAAATTAATTTTTGGGTATAGTATCAGGGGAAGATCCAATATCATTTCTCCATTTGGATAATTAGTTGTTCCATCAATATCACATTAAATGATCAATTCTTCCCACTAGTATGCGAAGCTTCATCTGTCACAAATTAAGGGTCTGTGTATTTCTAGTCTGTTTCTGCTGTTGTTTTCTAAGCATGTTGCAGTAAGAACTACTAATGTTTCACACTAAGTCTTTACATCTAGGAGGGTGAGTCTTGTTCTTCTTCAGGGGTGTTTAGCTATTCTTCAAATCCATGTTAAAATAAGCTTATTAATTTCTATGAAAGATCCTATTAAGAATTAGATTAGAATTGCATTGAATCTAAATCCAGAAACCACTGACATTTTTATTATGTTGAGCTTTTCTACTCAAGTGAATAGTATCCACTTCTCCATTTTTAGGTATTCTTATTTTTCATAAAGTTATATAACTTTTCCTAAGAAGGGTTCTCCCTCTCTTTCAGTTCTTATTACACTTTTCCTAAGTGCTTTATATTATGTTGCTATTGTAAAGAGTGTGGTTTTAAAATTGTATTTTCTTAATGATTGCTGCAGTTGTGTAGAAATGCATTTGACTTTCACACATTTGTTTTTATTTATGTAGCAAAATTTGCTTAACTCCACTAATTTCAATAATATAGCTGTCATTCCCTTTGGGTTTTCTTTATTGTCATACAGATTTCCCTTTTTTTTTTTTCATCTTTACTTTCTAATGCATTGTATTTCTTTTTTATTTTCTCTGTACTGGCCAAGACCTCTGATGCAATATTGACTAAGTGATGTGCTAGTGAGCATCCACTGTACTTTTCCTGGTATTAAAAGGAAATATTTTGACTTATTCTAAGTGTGGTTTTTGTGATATACTTTTTGTAAATGTCCTTTCTTAATGAGATTCTATTCCATTTCCAATTTTCAAAAAAAGAAATTATAAAAGTTTACTGAATCCTTTTTTCTCCTTTTTATAGCCACATCCACGGCATACAGACGTTCGTAGGCTAGGGGTCAAATAGGGTGGTGCAGCTACCATACTATACCACGGACACAGCAACACTGGATACAAACAGCATCTGTAACCTACACCACAGCTTGTGGCAACACCAGATCCTTAACCCACTGAGTGAGGCCAGGGATTGAACCTGCATCCTCATGGACAGTGGCTCCTAACCCACTGAGCCAAAACAGGAACCCCAGTTTACTGAATTAAAAAAATTTTTTTCTTCATCTGTTTAGACGGCTACATGGTCTGTCTGCTCTGAGCTGTATGTAGTGAATTACATTGCATCCTGTGCTTAAGTTCTCAATTTTGTCCACTGAATAAAATATAACTCTCAACTTTTAGGTTGTGCATTTTTTTCCATCAACACACCCAACCCTTATCATCCATTTTTGTTGTGGTATCCCTCTACAGTCATATCTAAACTCATCCTTATCCACTGGAAACCACTGATCTGTTACTCTTCCCTCTTTCCTGAAGGCTCAGGTTTCCTTCATCATTTCACTTTTATCCTGAAAAATATCCTTTAGCAATTCTTTTAGTGCAGGTCTACTTGCAAAGAATTCTCTTAACTTCATCTGATAATGTTTTTACTTGGCCTTCATTCCCGAAGTATATTTTCACTGGTTATCAAATTCTTGGTTGATATTTTTTTTTTCATTTTACACTTCATGGATGTTGTTCCACTCTGCAGTCATTTGAACTGTTCTAAATGTAATGTGACAATTTCTTTGGCTGCTTTAGATTTTTTTCCTTTATCTTTGCTTTTTGGTAATTGCATAATCATACATTTGAGTATGCCTTTATTGCTTTGAGCTTATTAAACTTCTTAAATCTATAAATTTATGGCTTTCACCAAATTTGAGAGGTTTTTAGTGACTTTTCTTCAAAAGTTTTCCTGCAACAATCTCTTTCTCCTCTTTTTCAGAGACACCAACCATATAAATAAACTAAAATCATATGACTGAAATAAAATGATCTGTTCCATGGAGGCTGGTATAATATGTATTTTCCTTAATATACATATATCAAAGGATACAACAATATTTTTATTCTATCTTCTTTGAATTTTGATTTTTATTAATATTTCTTCAAGTTTCTTTACTCTTTTTTTCTGTCATCATTCTGCTATTGAGCCCAAGTGAATTTTTCATTTCAGATATTTTAATTTTCAGGTCTCATACTGGTTCTTTTTTATAGTTCTTATTTCCCCCCTAAGAATTTATAACTTTCTATTTGTCTCAAGGACACCCACCTTTACCTAATGGAGCATGGTTGTAATAGCTATTTTAAAGTCTTTTTCTTACAATTCCAAATATCTGGGTCATCTCTAGATTGGCAACTGTGTGTTTTCCCTGGAGAAGTGGTCAAATTATCTTGTTTTGGGGTCTTCTGAGTAACTCTTTTTTTTATTGTGTCCTAGATATTTTGAATACTATGCTCTGAAACTTTGGACACTATTAAAATCCTCTGGAGAATGTTGATTTTTTGTTTTGAAAGGCAATCAAACTAGCAAAGGTGAAGATTGAAAGTCATGCCTTTATATCTGTACAAAAGTTTTATAGAAAAATATAACATGTGCCCCTGTGTTCACTGCAGCACTATTCACAATATCCCAGACAAGGAAACAACCTAAATGTCCATCAACAGATGAATAGATTAAGAAGATGTGGTACATATATACACAATGGAATACTACTCAGCCAAAAAAAGAACAAAATAATGCCATTTGCAGCAACATGGATGGAACAAGAGGCTCTCATACTAAGTGAAGTAAGTCAGAAAGAGAAAGAAAAACACCATGTGATAGCACTTATATCTGGAATCTAATATATGGCATAAATAAAACTTTCCACTGAAAAGAAACTCATGGACCAGAAGAATAGACTTGTGGTTACCAAGGGGAGGGGGAGGGGGTGGGATGGACTGAGAGTCTAGAGCTAGTAGATGCAAACTATTGCATTTGGAGTGTATAAGTAATGAGATTCTGCTGTGTAGCACAGGGAGTTATATCTAGTTACTTGTAATGGAACAGGATGGAGGATAATGTGAGAAAAATATTATGTATATATATGTATGACTGGGTCACTTTGATGTACAGTAGAAATTTCCAGAACACTATAAACTATAACAGAAAAAATGAAAATCAAAAAAATAAAATACACACACACACACACACACAAACACGAAGAAAGTCATGCCTTGACTATTGCATGTGGTGAATCTAGGTTCAGAGCTCAAGGCCCTTTGCAGTCTGTTTGGGTCTGACTTTCTCATGTGAAACTCAAGGGTTGTTCTGGACTTGGGCTGTGGTTTAATTATCATTCATATCTCAAAGCTTTTGCTCTTCTTTAGGTGTGTTCCAATCAAGATGTCCAGCTTCAAAATAAGGCCAAACTTGCATCAGTTAATACACCCAGTCATGTGTGTATTATGATTCTCCAACCCTCATTTTGGGAAAAAATTTCCAACACCCTCTGGTTCTCAGAGTCCTTATTTCATGTTCATGTGGCCAGAAAGTTGGGTTTTCCTCAGAGTTTTAGCTTCCTGTAGTGTTCCACATTTCTGTGTGACTGGGGCCATTTTTGGGTAAAGTGATGAGAGGAAAAAGAGATAAGAAATAGTAATTCTTTTATACTCTTTATAAAATAGAAACCATTTCCCTCCATTTCTTTACTCAGAGGGATAGTTTTTTTGTTTTTTGTTTATTAGCGCCTTAGGTACTTTGACCATTATTGCTGCCAATCCTGTGGCAGCCTAGTTTTGTTCAGGAAGCTGGTCTCTGGCAGGGCAAGGATGTGGAGGGGTCTGGAGAAGAGGGAGGGAGAAGGGGGACAGAGAGAGAGGGAGGGAGGGAGGGAAGTTTCTTTCCTCACCTTAAAATTTGCAGAGCTCTTCTGTTCTGCCTCTATGGCCAAAAAGATGGGCTCCTCTATTAATTATTGTAGACTGTGCCATTTTGCAGTTTTCTAATTCCTGCAGTTACCCTTGTATCAAAGACAAAAGATAAAGGGGGGAGAAAAAAAGATCTCAGAAACTCACTACCTCCACAATGATCATTTTCGAAGTTTTGACATCTCTTCCCAATATTCCAACTACTATTTAATAGTCTAAGTACTAAGTAGTTCCCCTTTGTGCATTGCTCAGTTTTTACTTATAATCCATAGGAGTTGGAGGGTGCAGTGCACGTACTCCATATTGGTTAGAATGGGAAGTTTGCCCCACTCATTGATTTTGTTTTTTGTTTTTGTTTTTTTTTTTGTCATTTTAGGGCCGCGCCCGCGGCATGTGGAGGTTCCCAGGCTAGGGGACTAATCGGAGTTGTAGCCGCCGGCCTACGCCGAAGCCACAGCAACGCAGGATCCGAGCCGCATCTGCAACCTACACCACAGCTCATGCCAACGCCAGATCGTTAACCCACTGAGTAAGGCCAGGGATCGAACCCGCAACCTCGTGGTTCCTAGTTGAATTGGTTAACCACTGCACCACGACGGGAACTCCCCCACTCATTGATTTTTGAATGTTAAACTAACCTTATATTCCTAGAATAAAAAACAATTGACCATCACTTAATTATCTTTGATATACATGTATCGGTATATAAAATATCTAACTCATATCTATTGTATCTATCTGCCTGTCTATACATATTGCTAGGTTTGAATGCTAATATTTTGTTAAGGATTTTTGCATTTATGTTCATGCTTCCCTCCCAGCACTACTAGTTTCAATTTATTTTTCTCTTCAAAATTTTTCCTTTTGTGTCAGCTCAGAGATGCATTTAAAGGATGTTTCTTACTTACAGTTTCTAAAGAATTTTAGTTATTTCAATTGGGATGCCTGTGCAGGGTATCTAGTCTGTCAACTGCCAGAAATAGAGCTCACGTTTTTTATTTCGTGTTCTATTACCTATTTTTATGTGCCTTCTGTTTATTTTGTCAAGTAGTAAGATATCTCTAGAAATTTCTTTATATAATAAGATTAATTCATATTTGTATCATAACCTGCAGTTTAAAAGTAATGTTAATGTTCATCTCAATAATTTTATGAGGAATGGAGGGCAAAATTATTGTCTCTGTATTATAAAGGAATAAATGGGCTCAGAGAAGTTTACTTAATTCTCCCAAAATATGTGTAGAATTGAAAAGATTATTCAGTTGTCTTTTTTCTTACAATATTGCATCCAGGAAGGCCAAACAGAAATTGCATCCTATAACAGAATCTGGGTAAGTCAAGTTAAGGGGGGACTGGATGATGGGGAAACAAGTGGATTTTCTTGATGTTGATTTTACAAATCTCCCTTGGCTTCTTTGTTCTATGGCTAATTGAAAGTTCATTCAGTAAGGAGTCTTGGAGATGTTCGACCATAAAAAAAATGTCCTTTTAATTTAGTCTGCTACTCTCAAAAAGATGAATTTTTTGATTTAGCAGTCTTAAGATAATTGTATTCAAGACCTTAAGAACTTGAGAAAAGTAGAATTAGGTTTGCAGAGGCTGCTTTTGATCTTGAAATACCAATCAGGAAAAGGTGCTGGCTTTATTTCAAGCATAGGAAAGACTTAACTTTTGTTGAAACTCAAGTTTAAAATATAATTAATAAATCTTTGGTCTAATAATTTTTCATCAGATAAATATTTTCTTTTACTATCTCTGATGATAACTCTGCTAAAACAAACTTTTAAAATTAAAACAATAAGCATCTCTCTTTTTTAAAAAATTCAATAAACCAAGCAAAAGATAGTGTTATTACACAAGTAGAGGTCAGTACCTCCAATGATCCCTTGTCAGTTTAATGATAATGTGATTTTTCTCACTGTATTCACCAAATCTGTCTTGATACATTGCAGAGGGTAGTTTGAGAGGAGCAGTGCAGCTTCACCTTTTGTTTTACTTGGTACTAACTTATCAGGTGATGAGACATTTTGGAATATAGCCGGACAAATAGCATCCTTATGTTATATAGTGAAGTCATTAAAAAAGACATTTGGTTAAAATATTTATCTTCAAACTTGATTATTTATTTCATGGTTTTTAAGCTTAATTTCTTGATGATGCCTAGAAATTTTTATGTAGATCTTGACCCAAATTCTGCTGCGAAGCTTGGACTCTTGTAGTTTAGTGTCTAATATAAACACATTCTTCTACAGTTCCTAATAATTATACAAATTCTCTCTTTTAATTTATTGCAATGATTATGCCTACAATTCCATATGTATTCTAGCAGGACACGATCCACACTTCTTCCCAGTTTTTTGCAGGCATCTCTGAGTCCATGATGTCTCTTCAATGTCCACTTTTCCCAGTCAGGTCTTGATATGGCTCCTTATAATCCTTGCCACTATGTTCTAAAAGAGAAATGTAACCACCCTAACACAGCCAGTACACAAATAGAAGAAATATTTGTTAACAAAAATTTCCATTTAAAAGATATTATTGAGCAGGAGTAGAGGCAGGGAAGCACCACGATGGCACTGTCCTTGCCTTGCTGTATCAGGAAGCAGTTTATTTCTGTTGGGAGACTCTACTTTATTGCAATGGATGATCTACTGAGTTTGTCTCATTGGCTGGTCTGACTTCTTTGTGCCAAAGAGATCTGATTTTCTCAGTGTTCTGTATGGTTTTGTTCATCAGTGACATTTAGGAGCATCTTTCTATTGAGAGATGTTTCCTGTTAGGCTGCGATGGCAAACACGTAAAGTCTCAACAAGGTAGAAGTTTTTTACTTTGCTTACATAATAGTCCAGGAAATCTACAGTTTTGCCTTCTTTCACTTATGGTTTCCAAAGGTGTCCTGGTTGTTCTCTCCACCTGTTAGCTAGAAGGAGGAAAGAGCATGGAGATGCATATGTGGACTGAAAGAGAGAGACATTTCCTCTCCTGTGCAATTACAGAGAATGTAGTCAAAGGACCACAACACACTGTAAAGGAATCCAGGTGTGTACCTGCAGAAGGGGAAAGAATCTTGGAGGTGAAGTTCCCTGGTGGCCTAGTGGTTAAAGATTTGGCATTGTCACTGCCATGGCTTGAGTTTGATCCCTGGCCTGCATGGTGGATGTGACCAAAAGAAGAAGAAAAACAAACAAACAAACCTGGTGCACAGCTCAGTGTTTTTGCCATAAGGTTATACTTCCTAAGCTTTGCATTTCCTATTGTTGGTAAGGTAGAGCATGAAGAATGGTGCCAGTCAGTGGGCAGTCCTAGGTTCCTTGTTTTTGTGTTTTCTTTCTTTGTTGTTTGGGAATGGTGGCGGTGACAACAGAACCTCTTTAAAAGCCAGAAGGTTGCCTGTTAGGAACTCTGTTTGCTAGTAACTAAAGCCAATCATCTTGCCAGTTCAGGATATCTGAATCCGGATCCCCTCCCCTTCCACAGCTGGCCTCTTGGTTACTCTTCAGGGGGCACTGCCCATCATCCAAGACCTCATCTTTGTGCATCTCATTTGGTCTCTGTGTTGTATGGTGCGCTGTGGTGATGGGACAAGGCTAAATGTCTTTCTGCTCCAGGGGCTCACAATCTGCTTTGTAACCTGGGGACAGGGGAATCACTTTATTCGGGTAGCAGTGTTTTGTGAACATTTAGGAGATCTGGCTTCTTTATTTTGGCAGCACACTTGGCTGCATTTCAGTAGGGTATGGTACCTTTTGAAATCCAGAGCACGCCCAGTGGCAGAATGGCCTTTTTATATACCTGTACTAGGCTGCTACGCCTGCTCCACTTTCAGAAGGCTCTGCTCAGACCACATTTTTTCCTCTCTTGCAGCATGTTATGGAAGGCTGTAGGAAGTAGCGAACCCTCAAAAATCCTAATTTTTTTTTCCTGTAAATCTCTAGCTCAGTGAGGATAGGCACATGATCTAAATCACTTGTGACATGAACAAACTGCTTGGCTACTGAGTTTCCTAACTTAGAATGGGAAAAAAAAACCTCCCTGCCCCCCTCCCCCCTCACACCTGAATGTAGCCAGTGCTACATTTAAATCTATCCCTCTCAATACCTCTGTTCCAATTACTGATTTCAGCATCAATTAGGACAGTACTGGTTGCCAATAGCACAAACCCCACACAAAGTAGCTAAATAAATCAAAAAAGATTCACTAGAGAGCAGAACTGTCTCAATAGAAACAAAATATATGTAATATAAACATTTCTAAAAGCCACATTACAAACTAAGAATAAATGAAATTAAAGATCTAATTTACTTAAATTTATAGATCCAATATATTAGAACTACCTTGTATTTGCTATAAAAATATCATTGAGATATTTTACATTCTTTTTTCCCCTATGCCATCTTCAAAATTTAGTGTTAATTTAGATATATAGAACAAGTCAATTTGCACTAACCACACTTCCAGTGTTCAGTAACCACATGTGCCCAGTGGCCACCAACATTAGATAGCACTGAAGCACATAAGGCTCTTAGAGTCAAAGTAATTGCTTGAAACCACCTCCACTTTGGTATGATGGCTTCATTGTTTTTGTTTCCAATCTGCTTTCTCAGTGTGTCTGGGTACATGGCTATCAGTCTCTCTGGTTGTATGCACTCATAGCTTCATCATCATAGAGGAGAAAACTCCTTTTCATCTCCCTATTGCCATTCTCCTAACTACCTCACCTCTAGTTTAAAAACTCCTGGGGAAAAATTCTGTGCCCATTCCCCAGGACAATCCAGGAATCCCTTGATGAAGTGAGATAATATAATTTGTTTAACTTGGGATGGGGTGGTGTTCTGTAATGGACAGCTTCCAATAAAAGTTTATGACTTGAGTAGAGAAGGAAGAACTGTTTGAAATAAGAGGGTTTCTTGTAACCAGAAAAAGAGGAAAAGAGGTGCTGGGACGTCAAAGACTGTAAATACATACTACCACACCTAAGGAAGGATAAAATGGCTATGCAAGAACTGTGAGCCTTTATTCTTAGATGAACTGAACACTTGAGTACAGTTAATATATGTCGTTTCTATGTAAATATTCCACAAACAAGTTTGGAATGCCAGGAAAATGAAAACAATAACTTCATTTAACAGCTAACTCTTTAATTAACCTACTATTCACTCTCCTTTTAGTTCCTTTATTAAAAAATAACCAGTAAGCATAACACATTGATTTGGAAGTTTAATATTAAATCCTAAAATGTCATGTATTGAACTAGGTGTGAATGTGTGAAATGTCTGAATCAAAAGATGAATTTGAAATCAATAACCTTTTTATAATAAAGCCATGGTGACAGTTTTACAAAAAAGAAAAAGATGTCAAAAAATCATACAATTCTGATAAGCAACAGATGCTACTGATTCCAGAACCTTGCCAATTACTGCATTTGGCAAAATCCTTCCTGTAAAGATTGACTGATATATGGTGCAACTTTGGATCTCTTCATATCAAGACAGAGCAGAAATGACTCTGGCTGCTGTGGCAGGTGATCATTTTAAGGTTAAGGATGATGACTGTTTATCTTCATCCACTGGGACCCATCAGTAGCTTCCAACACTATGATTATATGATACTAATGTTCTTAAATGCTCTGGCTAATAAAGGAGCCAGCTTTCTCCAGGGTAAATGCTGTCTTGTCTAACACATTGTAGCTAAAGATGTTCCTATGCTTAGATTAAATTGGTGCTGACTACAGAGAATGTCTTGAGAACTGGTGGCATTTAAAAAAAAAATCCTTTATATTTTTTCCCTTGAGTTCTTTCTGTCTCATGCTTTGTCGGAGTGTCAAAAGCCACTATGATACAGCCGGCTCTCCTCTGCATCCAAGGATGCAGAATGCATGGATAAGGAGGGCTGATTGTGCTATGTCATTTTATATAAGGGACTTGAGCATCTGTATATTTTGAAATGTGCAGGGGGTCCTGGAACCAATCCCTTCCACCACTCATACTGAGGACTAACTGTACTCTCTTCATCATTGCAACACCACCAGCTAGGTGCTGGTTAAAATGTATCAAACATGACCCCACCACTATAAATTCCAAGTATATGTGGATAGGATTTAGGAATATGGATGTTTTATAAGTCCTGTAGGTGATTCTAACATGTATCACACTTTAAGAAAATCTACTTTAGTTCATAAATTGTATTAATGTAATTCTCCATTCCGATTGTGTATGGAAGAATGAACTAAAATAACATGAAGTGATAATGCCCTTCATGTATGTCTCCTTCACAAAACTTCTATAATCCAGTGGTTCATGGGGAAGGAAGGCCCTGGAGGAGCCCCAGGTGTCTGTGGAACTCCTGACGTGGTATATGGCATTTTTGTACACCAGTGACATTTTTCTGGAGAAATACAGCTTTTACCAGATTCTCAAAATTCTCAAGCACTGCATTAATAGCTCCTCACTGACCACTGAATTAAGTACAAAGCCCCCAACTTGGCATTTAAGACATACCTAAAAACTCTCCTAGATTCCCTATCTAGCTTTTCTCCTACTTCTCTACCTGCATCTAACTAGTCGAATAGAGTACTGACTATTCCCTGAGTTTGTTGCTATATCTGCATCATCTTACTAAGTTTAGGCTGCTATAGCAAACTCTCATAGACTGGTGGCTGACACAACAAACATTTTTTTTCTCACGGTTTGAAGCCTGGGAAGTCCAAGATCAAGAGACAGATAGACCCAACTGTCTGATGAGGTAACTATTCCAGATTTGCAGATGGTGGTCCTCTCGTTGGAGTCTTACATGGTGAAAAGCAAAGAGGGAGATGCCTTATCTCTTCCTCTTTTTATAAGGGCAATAATCCCATTTGTAAGTGTTCCACCATCATGACCTAATTACTTTCAAAGGCCCCATCTCCAGATACCATCACATTGAGGAGTAAGCCTCAACATAAGAGTTGGGGTGGGGGGGGAGGGGCAGGGACACAGTATTTAGTTCATAGCATGCACTTTGCCCATGCAGTTTCTTCCACCTGGGATTCCTCTTTTTGTTAAAATCCACAGTCATCCATTTTATATTTTCAATTCCATCTCAACTACTTGAAAGAGATCCTTCCATTGGGGTATGATTGCTTTCTCTTCTAAGACCCCAAAACATTTGGTTTGAATCTGTTTTGTATTAGAGTTACTTCCTTCCTATTTTACACGTCTAACTATAGAAGAATTGTTTCCTAATTACCCTTCTAACCACACCTTGTTCTAGCACTGCACTTAGCATATGCCTTCCACACAAGACACTAAATATTTGTTAAGTTAAACTAAACAAAGTAGTCACTTTGTGATGTTATATATTTATTTCAATAAGCAAAACACTTTTTCAACTCTTCTTTAGGAAGTGAAGGCAGAACATGTTGTTTTTTTTGTGTGTATCTTCAATGGTGGAAAAATAATTGTCCTTTGAGAATGAATTGCTATCAGGAAATGGTAAAAAAATGTTTTCAAGGAAAACCAAGTCAGTTGCAGCTGTAGATAAATATCAGCGTGAGACTGATGTTCAATCATTTCAAAATACTTGCCCCCAAACATTTTAAAGCAGAATTACCTAAACCTATAGCATCAGAAGAAAAAATATTTTAAAGTCAAGGTCATTGAGATATAATTTATATCCAGTAAAATATACCCTTTTTAGGTATACAGTTCAAGCTTTGAGAAACGTATACCGTTGTATTACTACCACAGTGATCAAAATATTGATGACAACCATCCTTCTTAATAGTTCCCTGTGCCGTTGGAGAATCGACTATCCCAGCTCCTAGCCCCTGACAACCACTGATCTGTTTCCCACATTATACATTTGTCAGCTTTCTCCAGGATAAATGCATAATGTTATAAAAATGAAGTTAGAGTATATAATGATTGATCCTGGCTTCTTTTACTTAGCATGCTTTTGAGATCCAAGGTGACTTTTAAAAAGAGGATGTCACTCTTTTGTGCATATTCTGGCACATTATTGAAAAATTGCAACAGGGAATCTCATATACATTTTGCACAGCTTGGTGGCAATATTAATTTTCCAAGGCTGCTGTAGCAAATTACCACAGACTTGGAGTGTTAAGATAACAAAAATGTCTTCTTTCACTGTTGTAGAATTCTAAAATCAAGTGTCAGCAGGGCTGTGATCCTTCTAGAGGCTCTGGGAGAAATTCCATTTCTTGCCTTTTCATGGTTCTGGTGGCTATTAGCATTCCTGGTCTTGTGACTGTATCACTCTGTCTCCATTTTCACATGCTCTTCTCTCTTCTGTATGTGTGTATTATAAGGATGCTTGTCAAGAATTTAGGACCTCGGTAGATGATCCAGGATGACCTCATCTCAAAATCATTAATTATATCTACAAAGACCCCTTTTCCTAATAATATCACATTTACAGGTTCCAACATATCTTTTTTTAGGGGGTCACCATTCAATCCACTATAGTTCACTCTCTGGCCCTCCAAAATTCACATCTGTCCTATGTGGAAAATACATTTACCCCATCCAACACCCCCAAACGTCTCAACCAATTACAGCATCAAGTCTATGTTTAAAATTTCATCTATCATCAGCATGTAAAATTCAAAATCTTATTATCTAAATCAACTCAATCAGTATGGTGGGATTCTAGGTATTGCTGATCCTGAGGCAAAATGCCTTTCCATCTACAGACCTAAGAAACTAGAATATAAGTCATCTGCTTCAAAAATATAACGTAGGATAGGCATAGAACAGACATTCCCATTCTAAAAGGGTGACAAGGGAAGGAATAAGATAATAACCAGTCCCAAACAAGTTCAAAATCCATCAGAGCAAATTCCATTCAGTTTCTGTGGCTTAAGGCAGCTCTGGGCCACCGCAGCTCCGTCCGCTTTTGTACCTGCAGCTCCTGCCTCTGACTCTGAACATCTGGCCTCTGCCTTTGCACCCATGTTACTATCCTTAGAGCCACTTCTCCTTTTTCTTGAGTGGTAGCCCATGCTCACAACTTAGGAGCTCTATCAGCTCATTTCCTAAGTGTGGAATTTTGGAAGCCCAACAGCCCTCTTTTACTTTATCCTATCTCTCTGACCTTCAGTCCAAGCTGGTAGTGCTTCACTTATACAATAGTTTCAAAAACCTTGTGGATTTTTGTAGATGTGATTGACCTGTACAATCAGTTGATCTTATTTAGATTTTTTTATTATAGTTGATTTACAATGTTCTGTAAATTTCTGCTATACACCAAAGTGATTAAGTCATACATGTATATACATTATTTTTCTCACATCACAAGTGACTAGATACAGTTCCCTGTGCTATACAGCTGGATCTCACTGATTACCCATTCCAAATGCAATAGTTTGCACCTACTAAATAAAGGAGATTATCCTCCTTAATCTTGGTGGGCCTGATCCAATCAGCTGCCTTAAGAGCAGAATTGAAGCTTCCCTGAGGAAGAATTAATCCTGCATGTGGAAGCAGCATCAATCCCTGCTTAAGTGTTTTCAGTCTGCTCATCTTAATAGCCATTCTTCATAACCTTCATAAGGATTTTGGTCAAATTCCTCCCTCACCATCATAGAAGCTGCCCACTGCCCCCACCCCCAACCCCTACTTGCACTCTCTTTGAAGCTCTTCTATATGCCTCTACCTTCCTTTATGCCTCCTACCTAGTTTCAGGGGGTTTACTACAAATTAGAATAAAAAACAAACAGAGGATAACAAATATAATCAACACAGAGATTTTACAAACATTTCAGAGGGCTGCAAAATCTTAACAGTCATGGTGCTTAGCTTACAGCTTTTTCTGAAACAAGAAATAGGATTCTTCAGGGCTTTTATTTAAGGAAGGAGCTCACTGAACACCTGTTCTGTTTTTCTCTAAGGCACTTCTTACTAATTTTAAGGTGGGCCAGAGATAGCGCCGTGGGTTCCTCCTTGTCTTGGGTGGCCAGCACCTTTCACTGCCGAGAGATGGCTGAGTCCCTGACCATCTCTCATGTCTTTAGCTGATAGGCAAAATTATATGGATTTTAAATTATAGCCACCTTAACACTGCTAATAAGTAACATTTTTCTAGTCTGATAACATGAATTTTTTTTAAAATGTCAAAATTCAAAGCATAACTGTTGATAATACCCAAGTTGATTGGATTTCTAATGGTTCATTTACTTGGAATGACTGAAAGGAACTTTTCAGAATGAATGCTTTTGGTGTCATGAATGCTAAGGCAGTAGGCTGATTAAAATGACCTTAGAGAGAATGGTCAAAATCTGCTTTATTTCCTACCTCTAGATCAAGAAAGATAATTTTATTGCAAAGAAATGGATACCAGGAAGACTTTAAACAGAAATGTGGCCGTGTTCTGCCTTTTGATTATATGAGGTGATATGAGTCTATGAAGGTCAAACATTTTATTGACGAATTTGGTTAGTATTTCAGACAACAGGAATTAACACATACAGATTTCCTCTTTCCTCTTTCAAACTCAGTAAGCAAGAGTGCACAATAAGTTGGTGACTCCTGGGATTTTATAATATAGACAAATTGTTTAAGTTATCCAAAGGTGAATATTTTTGATACAACTTTTGTGTCTTAACTGTGAAAATCATGTCCATGATGATTTTCCAAAAGCCAATGAGTATTATCTCTGTGGTCACAGACATGATGCATAGTGCTGTGAAAGGAAAGGAGATACTGCATGATTTTAAAAATGCCATTTTCTATTTTTAAGACTCGTGAATGCCCCTAAATCCCTTGCCTCATTTCCTTCTAACAGCTGTCTTTGAAATTGGAGAAAATATGTGTCCAAGAGAAAATAAAGGCCAAGGCTTTCAAATACCCCTCTGGGAAATCTATGCAACTGAGCTCCTTCATGCAGATCATTTATTCTTTTGTTTTAAAACCATATATATTTAAAACCACTCAGGACCATGAAACTTGATATGTAACCAAATTTTACTATGATTTATGATGATGATAATGATCAGTATTCCCTAATTTTCATAAAATGTGAGCAGATGCTTATGCCTTATGAATACCTAATTTTTAAGGATGAGTCTGTGTGCACAGAGTTCTTTGTTACAAAAAAATAATAATCAATTTATTTATTCAATCATCAGATATTTATCATGTACTGTCTTTCTGACTTTGGGTAAATCATGTAAATTCCATGGGTCTCAGTTTTCTCATTTATAAAATGAAGATAATAATAACATATATAAGTCAAAGGATTGTTCAGAATAAACTCACTTAGCAGAGAGCCTGATACATTGTTTATACTACTAACTTGTGTCATTGTTATCATGGTAGTTGGTAAAAGTATTACAGCTCCATGTGTGGGTGATTGCTTAGGCACAGAGCATGGTAAGAATAAATCAGCCAATGGTCCCTTCTCTTCAGAAATTCCTCATCTAATGGAGAAAAATCCATATAAACATTGATTTGCATGTCACTGTTATACCTGCAGAAATTGAGGCCAATGTACAGAGTGTCATGATGACCCAGAGGGGACAATGTTACCATTTCCTGGGATTAGAAGGAAAGACTTGAAAGGGGAGGAAACTTTTAAACTGAGCCTTGAAAGAGGGGAGAAAACCTTATAAATCAGATCAGAAAGTAGAGGAAATTTTTATAGGTAAGGAAAAAACATCTGAGAGATATGAATCAAAATGGTTCAAATATTGTGTTCCCACCGTTTCTGTCGCGGTTCAGCAGAAATAAATTTGACTAGTATCCAGGAGGATGCAGTTTCAATCCCTAGCCTTGCTCAGTGGATTAAGGATCCGGCGTTGCCATGAGCTGTGGTGTAGGTCACAGATGCAGCTTGGAGCAGGCATTGCTGTGGCTGTGGTGTAGGCTGGCAGCTATAGCTCCGATTCAACCCCTGGCCTGGGAACCTCCATACGCTGCAGGTGTGGCCCTAAAAAGGCAAAAAAAAAAAAGTGGTTCAAAGATAGACTAGCTGGTAGTTCAGGAAGGATACAGCACAGAGAACATGTGAGAGCTGGCTGGCAAATAAATTTTGTTTGTTTGTTAGTTTATTCCTATCTCCCCCACTAGAATTTAGATTTCATCAGAACAAGGACTTGTTTTATTTTCTTCTGTATCTCCAGAAGCTACCAAAGTTTCTTAAATGTGGGATAAATATATATTGCTTGAACAAATTAATCAATTATCTATTAATTACTCAATTAACTTACCTCTGACATTTCCTATGTACCTCTACGCCACTTTGCTAGTAACTTGGAACTTATACCTTTCTGTGTAGGGCTCTTATCTCTTTTACAGAGTAGAAGCTTTTTATGAAACACGGTTAGTATTATGGCTGCTGCACATAGTAGATATGTATCACTGTTTGCTGAATTAATTAATTAATTTGTTTGTCTTTTTGGGCCACACCCACAGTATACAGAGGTTCCCAGGCTATGGGTCGATTCAGAGCTGCAGCTGCTGGCCTATGCCACAGCCACACTGGATCTGAGCCCCTTCTGCGACCTACATCACAGCTCACGGCAACGCCAGATCCTTAGCCCACTGAGTGAGGCCAGGGATTGAACCTGGGTTCTAATGGATGCTAGTCAGTTTCTTTTTCCTCTGAGCCACAATGGGAACTCCCTGTTTGGTGAATTTAAATACTGAAATATAAAATACTCCTATCAAATTATTTCTTATTTCATTATGGGACATGGATATGGCAGGTGCTGGCAACAGGATAGAGAAAAAGATGCAGAAGGCAAGCTAGCCCGTCCTCACAGATGTATGTCTAGAGGCTGTTTGCTCTCACCTGCTTTCAGAGAAATGAAAGCTGCATGGCCCATGCAGGAGGCCCACGCAGGTGGTGGTGTACATACCCTGTAGGACCACAGGGCAGCATATATAGGTACAGTATTCTTTAGGTACTAGTTACCAGGTAGCTGTGTCTTTGCTTACATAGGATAAGCAAATCAAATTTTTTTTCAAGCAATTTTGAGAAACCCAAACACATTTTTTTTTTTTGCTTTGCTTTTTAGGGCCAAACCTGCAGCATATGGAAATCCCCGGGCTAGGGGTCAAATCAGAGCTACAACTGATGGCCTAGCCAGAGCCACAGCAATGTGGGATCCGAGCTGAGTCTGTGACCTATACCAAAGCTCATGGCAATGCCAGATTCTTAACCCACTGAGCAAGGTCAGGGATTGAACCCACATCCTCATGGATACTAGTCGGATTTATTGTCACTGCTCTACAACAGGAACTCCCCCAAATACATTTTGAATGCCCAGTCCTCCCCCACAATATTTTTGTGTGTAAATATTTTTACATAAAGAAAACATGACTTTAGTGGGTCCTGACAGAATGATTTAGGGAGGTCAAAATTAACAATGTAGCCAATAGCTGTCAACTCCCTTTAAAGAGAGCTATCCCTGGAATTTTTCACATTGTCCTCCCTCACCCTCCCTTGAGCTGTGACATGGTGGTTACAAAAATATGTGATCTTTGCCCTCTAGGATTTATAAACAGCTAGAGAAGAGACTTGTAATAAGAAAATGACAGCATAAGGCAGAATGTGATAGGTGAAGCCATCAGGTCCAGTCATAAGTGGCCATGAGCCTAAACCTTAGCTGCTAAAATGAACAACTGTTCTCATTCTCTTAATGGTTAGATTAGTTCCTCCTGGAGGGCTAGGACTCTCTCAACGCTATGCACTGTTGTAACCCAGCCTAGCACACAGTAGGTATTCAGTATATATCTGTGGGATGAAGAGGTGGATCCTTCCCTGCATAGTGAAAGATTTTGTTGTCCGACTAACTCAATGCTTCTGTGGCTCCTTGTAAACACTCTTTGTACAAAGCCTTGATCAGTCAGTATTCATCAACCTCTTATAGTGTGTGCGTGTGTGTGTATGTGCACGCATGCCTGTCCCATCCAGAGGAGATGCATGACATAAAGAGGGATGTGGTAGAGAGAATGCTAGATTTACAAGCTGTTCAAGTCCCTTCTCTGTCATTCCCAGAAGTGTCACCGGGGTAACTCTCTTAACTCTTGAGACCCACCTATCAAATAGGAACAGTTCCTCTCTCACTGTTCTCCCAAAGCTGCTGGAAGTGAAACTGTTTGTAAATTATCAGATAAGATAATAAGTGTAGATATCTGTTATTTCAAACCTAGAGTCAGGATGGGTGAGGTGACTGTGTTCCCAAGCCCTTTGGTGAGCTGTCTTGACCCCTGAATCAAGGCACCTTACCAAGGAAAGCTATCAGGATGCTGATGAAGGAGAATACCCCTTGCAGTAAGTTCACTTCCTGTAGGGGGCAGATAACATCACCACCATGGGCATCCTGGCTTTGTACAAGAATGACATGTCACATATGCATTTAATGAATTCTCAGGCTTGCTTTTATGTGTTTATTTTTGAAATCTTAGATACTTCTTGCATATATTGCTGATCAAAAAGGCCTCAGAGACTGACATTCAGCTCTTCTCTGTTGAGGAATACCTGTCAATGCAGGCCCAGTTCTGAGATAAATACAGGCGACGCCAATCTAAGTTACTGCCTTACATCCTGGCTGGGAGTGGTGTTGACAGCTTCACAAGGGATATAAATGTAGATGTGACAAGAAAGCCAGAGGCAGACTCGCATATCAATCCATCCTTAGGCTTAGAGTTGAAATACAAACACCCATCACAGAGTTGGTAGTTAAGTGTAATCAATCACATATGTTTGCGTGCGTAACCAGTTCCTCTCTTGCTGTAGGATGAAAGTAGTAAAGGGCTTAAGATGCACTGAGTGCCAGAAAAGGAGGAAATGTGATTGGAACAAAGGAGCCCCTGGAGGAGGAAAGGGGCACAGAAAGTCTATCCTGAGACACCAGGAGATAAAGTCTGTTAAAAGAGGAAATTATGTTCAATTATGCTGACTACATATATTAATTTATGATCAATTATAAATTTAGTCTAAACATTCTAGGGAAAATTTGCATGTTCAAGACATCCTGTTCTATTTCTTAAAATAGAGAAGGGATTTAAGTGGTATCATACACTTGAATAGCTAATTTCTTTGACACATTTTCTTAGTTGGTCAAAATTCCATTCTGTTCATACAGTGAGAATTCCAGGTTGATTTCTTTATAAATTATTCTCCCTTTTTTGTGAAGTATACATTGTAGAAATAACAGTGCTTGCATAGATAACCAAAATTTCAGTGTTTTTCTAGGTACATTTGGCAGAATATTCATGTCGGGCCATGTGGGTTTTGACCAGGCATTCTGATTGTACAAGAGAATTATATAATTCCCAGCAGAGGTTCTCTTTGCATTAAGGAGAGGAAACAGAACTATCTCATCCCTAAAGATATACCTTTTATTCAACATTCCTCTTGTGATGCCTGAAAAATATTCAATCTTTGCCAAGTTGAGGTCTTGTGGGATTTAAAGGCTCTTTGGAGCTGTGTTAGAAATACACTATGAAAAGCATTTTATCCCTCAGTTGACTGCATGAAAACAGAAAGTCAGAATTCTGAAGATGTAGCACTTTGGAGAATTAGAGAGTGCTAAGCTAACATGCTTTGGGACATACATTTAGGATTGTGACTATGAAAATCAGGACATAATAGGAAATATACCTCTTAGGGTTCTCAGGTGAAAAACAATAGAATTTTACCACACTGGTTTACACAGTAGAAGAATGTAATAAAGGATCCTAGGCAGCTCAAAAACTCAATTGGAGTCTAGAGAACAGGACTTAGAAAGCTATGGAGCCAAGAGCAATGCCTTACATTGAGGATAATCCAGAAGAAACCCTCTTGCTGTTGCTCCTCAGCACAGATACACAACTTGCCTAATCGCAGCTTGCCTCTTGATTCTAGAACTTTCATCACTGCTTCACTACAAGACAGATGTACCTGTGGTTATCCTTTCCAGACAATTGATTCCCTTCATATCTTCTTCCTCATGTTGACTTCTTTCTATATAGAAATCACATGTAATACATCTAACTATTTTTACATTAGCTTCAAGAAAGACTAGGAAAGAGTCTCTACATTCTACCCTAGGAACAAGGGACACAATAAAGAAAATACTCAATCAAAAGAGAATTTAAAAGATGCTGGTCATATCCATGATAAAATTTCATAGTAAAGTGTTTTGACTTCTCTTTCTCCTCAGCTAATGTAGGATATCAGCCCTCCAGCAAAGACACCTTTAATCTTATGTAACGTTTAGGAAAGTGTATCTTTCAGGTTTTTTGTTTGTTTGTTTGTTTGTTCGGGGAGCTGTACCTGTGGCATATGCAAGTTCCCAGGCCAGGGGTTGAATCGGAGCTGCAGCTGTGGGCCTACGCCAAAGCCACATCATACTGGATCTAAGCAATACATGTGACCTATGCCACAGCTTTTAGCAATGACAGGTCTTTAACCCCCTGAACAAGGCCAGGGATCAAACCCACATCCTCACAGAGACAACATTGTGTCTGTAACCCACTGAGTCACAATGGAAATTCCTATCTTTCAGTTTTAAATTACTACCAGGTCTGTGTCTTCATTACTGGCCTCAGATATGATTCTCATGGGCCTTGTGCAAAATATAAGTACTGTACAATCACTGCACTTATAACAGTGCTGGTCCTACACCCATTGTCAATGAATTTTACTGCTTTAACATGATTTTTTCAGCTTTAAATCTTACAAGTCTTTGTTTCATTTCATTTTCTGAGAGAAAATTTCCAGGTACAGAATTCTGGATTGATAGCATATTTCTTTCAGTCATTTAAAGATGTCACCCCAGTTTCTTCTGACTTGCAACATTTCTGATGAAAAGTCCACTGTCACTCTTATATTTGGTCCACTGTACAGGTGTCATTTTCTTTGGGAGCTCTTAAGATTATTTTTTTAATCACTAGTTTTTAGCAAATTGAATGTGATATACAGTAATGTTATTCTTTTGGGGTCATGAGTTTCTCTCAAAAAATTAAGAGGAAATAAAGATATTTGCAGACATACAAAAGCTAAGAGAGTTTACTGCCAACCAGGCCTGTACTAGGCTTTATGATTGCAAATATTGAACATATAGCTTGCTAGGAAAACAAGATTTGTTGTATTTTCTGATTTCTGTGATGTAAATAATCCTACCATGGTCAATTTCAAGTTATCAAACAATCATCTCTGAACACAAAGTGGGGAAGACATGCACATAATTGGCTCTTGCAAGCCTCTCAGAGTTGGCTTCAGCACATCATTGCCTATACATATATGGGTAAGTAAAAATACTTTTTTTCTAATTAAATGTTTTTCTTTAAAAGACTGCCTAAGAGTTTCCCTTGTGGCTCAGCAGAAATGAATCCAACTAGTATCCATGAGAATCCGGGCTTGATTCCTGGCCTCGCTCAGTGGGTTAAGGATCTGGCATGGCTGTGAGCTGTGGTATAGGTTGCAGACATGGCTCAGATCCTGCATTGCTGTGGCTGTGGTGTAGGCCAGCAGCTGCAGCTCCGATTTGACCCCTAGCCTGGGAACTTCCATATGCTGCAAATGCAGCCCTAAAACAACAACAACAACAACAACAACAAAAAGACTGCCTAAAAAAATAATAGCAGTGTCTACTGTAGCCCCTAGAGAAACCACTAAAATGCAGTAACAAGAACAAAGGGACACAGTTGATAAACTGAAGCAGAAAAATAAATTATGTATAAATTACTTCCTCCAAAGCATAAGACATAAAGGAAAAGAGAAACAAAATAAGTAGTACAAACAGAACACCTTGGTCCAATTATAGTGATTATTACATGAAATATAAATAGTCTAACCACTCTAGTTATAAAGTAGAAAGTAGAGAGTGTCAGATTGCATTAAAAAGAAGACATAATTACATGCTTTTAAGAAACTAACTCATTTAACCCTCTCATAATAGGTCAAAAGGATACTTGTATAAACCCCACTGAGGAAAGTCATTGATGACTTGTGCATATAAAATCTCAACATTTGAATTTTGAAATTAGCAGATAGTCAATTCATACCACCTGTAAGGAGTCTAGCTAGGCACTGAAATGAAGGGATACAGATGAAGGGATCATAGTATATAGTCTCTATGTTTCACAGCAGGTTGATCATATTCTAAGAGGAATAAAGTAAATTCACAGTGCTCTGAATCTGGAATTAGAACATCTGAGTAGGGAGTCCTAGTTCTACATTTTCTTAGCTGTGTGGTTTTTGCTAAAGCACACCTCTCTGGGACTCAATTTCATTTTTCTATGAAACAGTAATCTCTTGAGGGAGATGGGGAGTCATTTACCAGAATTTTTAAATATCTTTGAGACCACCTCACCACTCTCTCAGACTCTATATACTTTCAGGCTGAGTTGGAAGGGTCTACATAGCCTGTGTATATACTTTAAAAAGCTTCCCAGTGATTCTGATGAATAGCCTCTCACCCTCAAATCTACAGCTTATCCACTAATGGAAGTTCATTGAACTAGATCATTTCTATGGCCCCTTCCATCTATGACATTTTATGATTCTCTTCTTTTATGCAAACTAGTATTTGGGTGTTCTTTAAATTACCTCAAGTTTGCAACCACCTCTTCAGCCAGCATTGACAATCCCTAGGCGTGGCTTCTTGGCAACTTGCCATTTCCTTTCAACTGTTGGATTAGAAATGGCACTCTCTGTTGATTTACCTACAGATATTTTAATGCACAGATCCAATAAACAATAAACTATGGGTGCACATATTTGGTTGTCTATGTAATTCAGTCCACCACAGGAGAATTGCTTAGGGACTGACTATTCAATGCTACTTTGGTCTAGGGTGGCTGCCATTGATCTGTTGAAAAATCAATGAAGTCTGTGCTTTGGAAAGGAGAGCACTAAATTAGCTTTACTGGTTCACAAAACTGGAAAGTAGGTCATTGCCCAACATTCCAGCAATTGCTGCTGGCTCTGAGGCAGACTCAGGGTCAGATACTCAGAGGCAGGATGGCCACCCAGAGCCCTTAGGTCAGAGGGAATGAGTTCTTGTGATTCCTAGATGGGCGAGAAAAAGCACAGCCTCCAAAGGGCAAAGGAAGTTCGCCCTATTCGGCCTTCATCTAGGGCTCCAGGAAATAATTTTCTGCCACAGCATATGGGTTGTTTTAGTTTTAATATGTCATAGATGTTTCCTTTAATTATTTTCCCATTACTTTTTGCTTAAAAAAAGGGTTTTTACTCATCCCTCTCCTGAGAGTGCTTGAGGATTCTGTGTTATCTCATTTTTAACATGTTGCATTTCAAAAGACTTGGAGAGTTAAATCTTGGCAGAAAAAGAGGGGGCTAATTAAGTAAGAGTGGGTCATGCTCTCATTTCCCATTCTTAGTAAAAATGAAGATCTTGTAATTGTAAGGCTTAAGGGACTAAATTTTTTTATTCTAATAATTATGAACATCACCCTCTCATACATAGGTCAAAAGAGAAACTTGTATAAATCCCACTGCGAGAAACCCAGTATAAAGCAATGCTTTACACAAGCATTGCTCAGTACATTTTCTAGAGAATATGATGGGGAAGGATAAAAATTTACTACTGGAGAGCTTGTAATATGCAGAAAGGGCTCTGACATGCATTACAGGCATACCTTGCTTTATTGTGCTTTGCTTTATTGAACTTCACAGATTTGCATTTATTACAAATTGAAGGTTTGTGGCAACCCAGCTTCAAGAAAGTTATTGGTGCCTTTTTCCAATAGCATTTTCTCACTTCATGTCTTTGCATTGCATTTTGGTAATTCTTCTAATATTTCAAACTTTTTCATTATTGTTATATTTGCCTTGGTAATGTGCGATTAGCAATATTCATTGTTAAAATTGCAATAAAATTATGGCTTGGTGAAGGCTTCAAGTGATGGTTACCTTTTTTTAGCAACAAAGCATTTTTAAATTAAGGTATATACATTTTTAAGACATAATACTATTGCACAGGCAAAAGACTTCAGTATAGTGTAAATATAACTGTATATGTACCGTAAAACTAAAAAAAATTGTGTCTCACTTTATTGTGTTGGTCTGGAATCAAACCTGCAACATCTCCTGGGTATGCCAGGATATTCTTTCAGACCCTTGACATCATTAACAGACTGGAAAAATTAGATATAGTGTCAACTATATCAAACTAAATCTGAGAAACCAAGCTATGTTCTTAACATTCACAAGTGAACGGTTGAGCCCCACTAGAACTCAAGTGTCCTGCCCTTTAACCCATCCTGTTCTAAGCCTTTTTTTGTGATATTAACTCTATACATTCCTTTCATGGTGGAGAGTTCCATTTGGAGCAGTCCACTAAGGGTTATGAAACTGAAGTCAAAACACGGGTAGCTCTTTGGTTTCTTAGTCCAGGTTCCCTAGAAAACAGAACCTGGGGCAAAAGCTTAGATGTTAGGACTTTTTTGGGGTATATCCCTGGAAATTAAGACAAAATAAAGAGGGAAATGAGGCGGGGAAGGAAGCAAAGTTTGGTGGATGTGCCAACATACCACCCAGATCTCAGTTTAGGAATGATGGAATTATTCCCCCAACTTGTAGGTGCTGGGAGACAGTCCTTAGCTGTCAGCCCTCTTTAGAAATTACCTTGACTGAAGAGAGATGCAACATCCTCTTTCCAGAGTAGATCATAACAACTGCAACAGCATCAAGGCCTGGCCGTCTTGCCTCAATATGAGGCAACTTTGAAAGGCCATCTCAATTCCAGGGTTCCCCATAGTGTCAAATGAGGTCTTTGTTGTGGCCTATCATAGCCCGCCTTTTCCATTTGCTCACCCATTTCCACCCCTTCCCAGATGACTTCCTAATAAACTTCCTGCATGTTAATCTCTGTCTCAGTCTGCTTCCCAGAGTACCCAACTTACAAAAATACACATTTATATTTTGCGCTATGGCTGTGTTAACTCTCCTAATATAGTTGAAAGAGCTCTGGATCATCTGAACAGCCTGCAGAACATCACACTGGTTTATTATATTGAGGACATCATGCCAACTAGGCCATAAAAGTGAGGAGTGGTAAATATTTTGCAGGCTATTTTAGCTTTTGTTTTTTAGGGCTGCACCTTGGGCATATGGAAGTTCCCAGGCTAGGCGTCAAATCAGAGCTACATCACAGCCACAGCAACGCAGGATCTGAGCCACATCACCTCTGAGACCTACACCACAGCTCATGGCAACACTGGATCCTTAACCCATCAGGTGAGGCCAGGAATCAACCTGCGTCCTCAAGGATACTAGTCAGGTTTGTTACTTCTGAGCCATGATAGGAACCCTCTGGAGGCTTTTATAAGACACATATTCCCTCTCAGGTGGGAGATAATCCCTGCAAAGACTCGATAACCTATCACATCAGTGGTATTCTGGGGGTCCAGTGGTCTAAGACATATCCCACCCAAATAAAGGAGAAATTGTTAGGCATTTTTCCTGTTGCCAACTATAAGAAAAGAATCACTATGTCAGTTGGACCTTCTTAAATTCTGAGGCAGCAGAGTCCACACCTGGGATACTGCTCTGACTTGTAAACCAGGTGACATGAGAGGCTGCCAGCTCTGAGTGGGTCCCAGAAGAGGAAAGCGCTCTTCAGCTTGTATGGGAAATAATAGCCTGCTATTTGGGCCACACGATTTAGCTAATCCTATGATATTAAGGTATTGATGGTGAGAAAGGGGACATATGGAATCTACGGTAAGCCCAGTGAGAATGATGAGGATCCTTAAGGCCATGCCATGTGTAGAGAAGAATTATATACTTACAAAAGAGCTTCTGTCATACAAGTGGGTAGAAGTGGAATACCTGACCGTGGGAGTAACAAGAGCAGCCATCATATGCTGGGCTTGGCCAAACCTACTAAGCCATAGGTTCAGGAGGAGCCATAAGACAGGAGTTGTATGTCCCAAATTGAGTCTAAGCAATACCAGAGAATATAAGCGAGGTGAGCACCAGGTGGCCCAGACCCCTCATGTCATCCACCATTGTTGTTTCAGGCCTCTCCCTGAGTTCACTCTTAAAAGTCACAGAGGGGAATCTCATGTCCAGCCAATAGAGGAAAAGCCTCAGGCTTGGTTCATAGAAGGAATAGCTTGGCATGTACATCAGAAGTGGATGAGGGCTGCTTTGTAGCCTGACTCGAGTATGGTCAATGGGCAGCACCTAGTTAATCAGTTTTATGAACAAAGAGAACCTGTCTAAGGTTATAGTATATCCAGTTGCATTGGCTGTGGGAAATATCTTAGTCAGCTGATAAAGGTACCTGAAGGAAAAAGGTTAAGGAGACAGGGAGGCATGCAGTTGAACATGTGGGAATGGGTACAATGTATACAGATTTTTGTATCACATGCCATATCCACTGGAGAGCCCCTGTCACAGAAGAGGCATCAAACAACCATGTAGAGAAAACAACTCAGATAGTTGACATCAACCACCCTCTGTCACTGACCACTTAGTGTTTGCATAATGAGCATGTGATTGGAGTAGCCCTGGTAGCAGAACCCAGAAATGTGAGTCCGATAGCATCCACTTCTGCTTGCCTTGACTAATCATATTACTTGCCAATTACAAATGTCTAAACTGCTATCAACAGAGACCAACTGTATGTCCCCGATGCAGCAGCATCACTGAATAAGCTAGCTTTTAGTAAATTGGCTACATTAGTCTTCTTCAGTCTGATTGGTTCAGCAAATCATTAAACAGGAATAGACACATATTCCTGGCATGGGTTTCCCTTATCTGCCCTCATGACCTACCCAAGGTCTTACAGAATAATTGATCCACTAGTGTGTAATCCCACACAATATTGCATCAGACCGAGAAACCTACCCTACACCAAAAGATGCACAAGAATGGGCACATGACCGTACTATGTTCTCCACCACTCAGAAGGTGCTGGCCTGACAGAGCAATGGATCATCCTGACAAAGACCCAGTGAAAGCTCCAGCTCAGAGGTGATGTCTTGACAGGATGGAAAACCTTCTTCCAACATATATTCTAAAGCAACAATTGCTGATGATGCTGTACTCCTAATAGGTAGAATACAGTACCCAGGACTGGAAGAAAGAGTAGCCTGTTTGCCATTCACTCCCAAGGACCCATTGGAGGAATTTTGTGTTTCTTACCCTCACAACTCTGAACTCTGTATGTCTAGAGGCTTTGGTTCCAAAGAAGAAATACTTCCACCAGAGTAAACATTGAACTGGTGATAACTACTGCCTGAGAACTTTGCAGTCACCATCCTACTAGGGTCATGAAACAGTCTGAGCTAATACTAACCAAGGAGGACAGGAAAAAATATATTTGGATCTCAAGTGATCCACTTGGATGTTTCTTTCGATAATAACCAGAGACTGCAAAAGGCAAGGTGCTCAAGAAGCTCTGATTTCTCAGGGTTAATGGACAGAATATTGCTGCTGAGTTAGCCACTGAGAGCAGTAGAGGTGCTAGCGGAGGGTGAGGGAAACCTAGGATGAACCAGAGAGGAGGAAGATGATGAATATCCATTGAGACCCTGAGACCAGTTACAGCAGCTGTGACTGTAGTTCACCCCATTAACCTCCCTCTCATAATTTTCTACCACATAAAGAGGCCCCTAGAGTCCTATAGGAGCTATTCCCAGGACTTACATGAAGAATTGGATATAATTAGTACAGGAGTACATGGAAGTAGATGCTGTGATGCGTCCCCAGCTCCTCCTTCAGGAACAGTGGAATCATTCCCTTAGCTGCTGGGACTGCTGTCAGAGGAGAGCCCTCAACTGTCTGTCCTCTTCATCATTTGCCTCTCTCAAGGTCGCACTGTTTTCCCAGGAGAGCCAACATCCAGTGACTGCTTGATGTAGGAATAAAAGTGTCCATTCCCTTGCACTAACTGGGATAATTCTGGAGGGTCATCTAAGCTTCCAAGCTATTTCTAGGTGTGGCTGATGTCTTCGTTGAGAATATATCACAACTCAACTTCTTTCTCTGCTCAAACTACTCTTTCCTTCCCTTTTACAGGTATTGATCCCAAGAGTATTCCTAAATTCAGCTCACCCAACTGTCTTAGAGTCTGGTTCTCAGGGAACTCAGTCAGTGACAGAGAACAAATATAAGGGGATTCATTACCAAGGTGACTGCGTCACTCGCCAAATCCGTCTGGTTGCTTAAATTTCATAGACCATCTCCAGAGAGAATGTACGAAGGAACTGCATCCCAGAACTGTCTATGGGGATGAGGCAAGGAAGACAGGTCACTTTATCTCCTGGTTCCCTCCTCACTCCTGTTGGCCAAAGTCTGCCCCATTGGGCCACAACACCTGTGTGCTTAGAGTCACTCAGCCCTTCCAGGTGACCACTGGGGAAGCTGGACCCTTCTCTTGTTCAGTCCAGCCCATGCCTAGGTATAGAGTTCTCCTCCTCAGCCAGGAGTTCACAGGGGGCTCCCAAATCTGTAGTGGTGGTAGCAACAGCAGCCAGAATTTCTGACCACAGGCATAACGTGCGCCATCAGTAGTGCTGCTCCAGTCAGACTGGAGAGCAAGTGACCGAGTAGAAAGGGCTGAATGGAGGCACAAAGGAACATAAACTATGATCAGACCTATTGGTGGGGATGAAAATACACACATATCTCTTTCTCTTATGTACTAGTTAATGTATTTATCTTGTTCCAAAGTACTTACTTCTCTTATCCAACTTCGGGAAACAAAGGAAGCAGAAGAGAGTGGTAAAAATAATAATGATATTAAAATTATAAATCATGTGATTTATTATAGTGCTTTACAGCTAGAAGAATTGGAAAATATGCTTTCATAGAGGAGAAACTCTGAGACATTTTCTCTCTAGTCACCGCAGCATTTCAACTTGCTCTTTTAGCAAAGGGAAGAATTTGATGGCTGGGATAAACTGGACTCTCCTAAGCCAAAGGAAGGCTAGGAAGAAGCTGCATAGGCCCGGATACTGAAGGACATTGGAGGTGAAATCTAACACCAACCACCTCCCTTTACTAATTAGGAAGCTGATCTAGAGAGGAAAATGAGCTCTGTGTCAGCTTTTGATTTAAGAGGAAATGATTTAAAAAGAAGTGATTGTATTCATGTTAAATTAAGTGGTGTCCTCATTAAAACTTTGTCTCTTAGGAAAGGACAGGCTTGGGTGGAGACCTACCTTTACTGAATTTCTATTACATTGCACGGATTTCACACTTATTATTTTCTCTAATTAACTGGTTAATCTTCACAAGATCCTCGGAGGTAGGTATCATTACACCTCTTAATTAAGTTTAGTAGCCTGTACAGGGCCAGACTAATAATTAGTAACTCCTGGACTCAAACCCTGATTTCTGATTCTAAAAAGTCATGTTCAGATAATAGCATCACACTGACTCCAGAAGCTAGGCAGTTAAAGATTACTGAAGCCAAGAAAAATGAAATCATATTTTCATATTAATATGCTGTTTCCACTTCCTTTTTGTTTTAAGTGAGTTAAAAACATCAAAGATGATTGAACAATGGCTCGCCCCAAGTTCATAAAAGCTTAACTTTCTGTCTGAGTCAATAAAACGTTGACACAAAAAGAAGCAGAAACACTCAGGAAAGAAACGTTTCTGAATCTTCTCACTGCCTGGGTCAGAGCCACCAGAGTCTTCCCCATCTGGATCTCCTAGTGTAAAATGAGAGAATTCAGCTCCTGGGTCTTCAAGTTTCCTTCCAGCTCTAAATCAAAACAAAATAAACAGGAGTTCCCTTCGTGGCTCAGTGGTTGACGAATCCGACTAGGAACCATGAGGTTGCAGGTTCGATCCCTGGCCTTGCTCAGTGGGTTAAGGATCCGGTGTTGCCGTGAGCTGTAGTGTAGGTTGCAGACGCGGTTCAGATCCCGCGTTGCTGTGGCTGTGGCGTAGGCCAGTGGCTACAGCTCCTGTTAGACCCCTACCCTGGGAACCTCCATATGCCGCGGGTGCGGCTCTACATAAAAGGCAAAAAGACAAAAACAAAACAAACAAACAAAATAAACAAACAAAAAAAACCCAACCTCTATAAAACAAAATAGAAGACCTCAAAATAACCAACCACTATAGGCCTGCACTGTTCTTTTCTTTTTATTTTTTCTTTTTATTTATTTATTTTTTTGTCTTTTTTTGCCTACTGCCTGCAAGTCCCTTCCTTCCCTTCTATTCCTGGGGATATATTCCATCCTTCTACCCCTGCCATTCTATCCCTTAAGTAGGAATATTCTAATAACTTACAAATGTGCCCTTTGTCTCCTCTAGACTGAACTGTTCCAGAGGGACATAGCGATGTTTCATTGTTCCGTGTATCATTTCCTATGAGACTGAATACAATAAAGGCACTCAGTTAACCTATGAATATTCTAACAAGAAAAACCAAAATGTGAGGAAAACCCTTTTAAATGTATTTAGTATTTAAAAAGTTCATAATTCTTTTTAGGCGAGAGCTGTCCTGACCTGACAACCCTTAATCCTCTTACTCTAAGACCTTCAACCCAGCAATGCAAAAAAATGTATAAAGGTAATCTGATAAAAAAAAAAAAATTCATGATAGAAATAAATCAATGTGGGAAGCAGTCCAGAAGAGCACACATAAATAAAGCGATGATTGATCTGAGCCTAAAGAAAAAGGTAGATTGAGAACAATTTTTGATTTTGTTTTATTTATTAGAAATCAGTAAGAATAGAACTAACATGTGATTCATAACTAAACAATAATTATAATACTAAAGTAGACCAAAAATCACATCACTCAACCATTGGCTGATTTTTAAACTTCCACTCAAGCCCACTCAAGCCCTCAGAATACATTGAGGGCCTATTTTAGGAGAAGTGAATATTCTATGATAGGAAATTCAACAGCTAATTTTTCTCAAACTTAAGAATGCATGAACACTGTTCACGCCCTTGCTTCCCTGAAGCAGGTTCACAATTCTTTATCCTTAATTTTGCAATCCAAAAGGTTTCATAACTCATTTGGGGGTGATATCTGACCTGAACTCTCTTGGCAGCAAAATCAGATCCAAATAGATACAAAGCTGCTTGTAGTCTTAACCCACTCAATGTGTATCTATACATTTTTTAGCTGAAACATGAATATTAGCTTTTAATTTGGGGGTGGTACCCCAGAAGAAGAAAGTGTTGAAATTAAGTCTCCCTAAAACCAAGTTCCTCTGCCAAGTTGATTAACTTCTCTATCAAAAACTTTATTTCCTTTCTTGTTATTATTCCCTTGTTACCACCAAGGTTGAAGAGAATCAAAGAAAAGGGGGGATTGAAACCCAGCAGGACCCTGTGGGACCCTCCCAGGTGTAAAAGCTCCTCCATTTTTCCCAATTCTTATTTGAAGAAAAAGGCTTTAGTCTCCCAGGCCTTCCCTGAGTTCCAAAGAGCAGACTCAAGCAGTTACTATTTAGGGAAGTAAGGAAAGGAAAAGCAGTTAAGAAAAATGACAGCCTAAGTAATTGCTTACTGATAAAACAGAGTCTTAGTTCTTCCTAAAGGGATGTGCATAACAATCTGATGTATATCTTTGAGTTGTTCCGCAGAAACAGAGACACCCCCCCACACCAAGGTTGAGGATGCTGACCTCAAGCCCACAGACCCCAGACTGATTGGAATAGAAGATTGATGTCACCTTGTTACCTTACTACCAACCAATCAGAAGAAAGACCACAAGCTGCAACCTTCAACCCAGATATTGCCTTTCAAAACCCTTCCCTGAAAATCATCAGGGAGCTCGAGTCTTTGAGCATGAGCTTGACACCCTGCAAATAAATGCTGTACTTTCCTTTACTGCAACCTGGTGTCAGTAGATTGGCTTTGCTGTGTGGTGGGTGAACAGCCCTAAGTTCTGGTCAGTAACAGTGTTGGCTATCTTTCCATTTTACCTTTCTAACACAGACAAACTCCACATTCACCTACCTGTTCCCAAAGGCTTCACATAATAGACTCTGGATATGTACATGGATAACAATGCCTCCTTGGATGCCAGTCTCTTTGTCATCCCACAGAGACCAAACTGCATTTCAAGTGGCAACCAACCATCAGCTTAATGATTTATCCTCTGTTGTCTGCACATTTGAAAAGTATTCCATTTCTGGTACTTGGCTGGTTAGCTCAGTTGGTCAGAGCGTGGTGCTGATAAAAAGTATTACATTTCTGGAATTCCCATTGTGGCTCAGTGGTAAGGAACCAAACTAGTATCCATGAGGATGTGGGTTCAATCCCTGGCCTTGCTCAGTAGGTTAAGGATCTAGCATTGCCATGAGCTGTGGTATAGTTCTCAGATGCAGCTCAGATCTGGTGTTGCTGTGGCTGTGGCATGGACTGGTAGCTCCAATTCAATCCCTAGCCTGGTAACTTTCATATGCCATGGGTGCAGCCCTAAAAAAAAAAAAAAAAAGTATTACACGTCTTGTTGGATTCCAAAATAGGCCAGGGGAGTTTTCATTGTGCTTTTTTATTCACATCGATGAATATTTGATTTTTCATTTTCTCCCACCCTTCCATCTCCTCTGTCTCCCTCATCACAATATTGGACAACATTTCTGCACTGGTCAATATTTCATACAACAGACATTTGTCCCTTTTGTTATTCTCCTGACGTCCTCCTTTGTTGGAAAATGAAAAACTGCCTGGTCCAAAATGTCCCTAGGTTTGGGGGTTCAGAAATCCTTGTTTCAGAAATGAACAAGACCACACCACACCATAGACTGTGGAAATACTCTGAAGAATAGTTCAACTCTCAACCATTGTTAATATGGGATTTGAAGGACATCCACTGTTTTTCCAAGTTCTCCAATCTCATGCAAGGTGAATAGAAAGCCAAAACTTCTGGAAACCCACCTCCCTCTGTCCTGATTGCCAACCTTCTCCTTAGGCCATCCCACCCAGCGCTTGCCTTCTTCCAGCTCTCTTGCCTTCAGCATCCTGGAAGCTGGACTGGCTCTTAAACTGTGATTTTCCTTTTTAAAAAATTATCCTCTCTTATACTTGGAACCCAATATATTCAATGAAGGTCGAAGGAGAGTACAGTTTATTTTGCATTTTAACTCCAACCACAAATTCTAGGGATAGAGCATGCATGGTTAGGCCACCCAAGATGGCTGCTTTCATGCTCTCTCTAAATCCCCTGCTCCACCAGTCCCTGCTTTGCCTACACCTACTCACATAACTGACCTTCCCTCTTAATCATAGATCTTAATCGGTAAATGGCTACATACTCTCCCCCAACCCCAGCTAGTGATTGTTCTAAGGGGTAGGAGGGGTACTCTCCTCTACTGATTTCCTTGGTAACTGATGAGCCAACAGGACATCAATTTCCAATGCAACTAGTAACCTTTTTCCCAACTCACTCTCCCTGCAAAGTCAGCTTCCACGTCCTGCCCACCCTCTGCCGCACACTGTGGGGCATCACTCTAAGATCTATCTTCTGGCAGGCAAGATCCCCCATCCTTTAAACCATTGAGGTCTCTGTGGCTGACTCTGGGCTCTTTCTATGGATGTGAGGCTGGGTGAGTACAGGACTGGTAGGCCTGCAAGGGTAAAGCCCAATAGAGCACGTGGTATAAAATTTGGGAGGTTCTCAAAGACAGTTCTAAAATTTGGTCAGGATAGATAAGCAAAACAAGACAAAGGCAGATTGATTTTTTTTTCCTCCTGGAAGTTATATGCTAGGAATCACAGCTGTATTTTCCCCCCTTTCTTCCTCCTGTGGAATTAATTAGTCCAATGCTCTATGCATAGCTGGTAAGTTGTAGAATGTCAGTTATAGATCACAAGTTGTTGAAGTTGCTTTAGGTGAGGGTGAGCACAGTAAGATTGAAAGTAAAAGGTTCGTGATACTTCCTTGAGGTGCAAACAAGTTCCAGAAAGGGTCAATTTCCATTCTGCTAAGAATAAAATGGTGGAACACAACTGCTCTCTCTCAGTAATGCCTTGGGAATTTCCACTTAAGCCTACTTTGATGTGCTTTTCCTCCCTTCTCTCCAGGCCTGGCTTCTGCTTTCCTGTATGGTTCAACACCAGGTTCAAATGTCTTCATGTCCTTTCTGGAAAACTCCTGCACCCTGCCCTCCACCCAGCTATGCTGCCAAAGCATCTTTATATACCTAGCAACCCAGACTTCAGATCAGTGTAATAATTTACAGTGCAGAGCTTTCATGCGGAATTATTTGTTTCCTATTAATGTAAATAAACCGTTATAACTACGTTTTGTATTTATAAATGATTTTTAATAGTAGTTTGGTGATTAACCCATGTATACTCAGATTAAATAATTTCTATTTTATGTTAGGAGACAGCTCATTTAATAAATATTTAAAGCACTATTCTGTGCACTTGGAAAATCCAGAAGCTTATTTTGATGACAAATTCTGTGTGTGTACCTCAACTGATATCTCACTTGCCATAGATCAACTGTTGATTTCACTTGCAAAGAGATTACTATTTTCTAAAGGGAAAAAAAAATAAAGGAAATTTTAGACATGAGTATACAAAAAATTCTTCAAATATTTACAAATCGTATAAGTGTAATGTGAGCTACTCCCTTGTTTTATAAAAAAGCCTAAAGTTAAAAGCCTAAAATTAAAAAAGCCTGAGCAGCCCAGAGTCATCTACAGAGACCTCAATGGTTTAAATGGTAAAATGGTTTCATAACTTTATAAAAAACGCTATTTCTAGCCTTCTCCAAAACAAGAGAAGAAATTCTAGTGTCCTACAAAACTGCTTTCTCACCACTGGCATGAGGGTAACCTTGAATTGCTCTTAAGGCCCATTTTCATCCTTCATAAATTATTGTCATTATATTTTTTTCCTAGTCAATAAATATTTGAATTTACATTTTTAAGCAGTTTCTTTGTCCACTGTTGCTTCTTGCATCTTCTTTTGGTTGTTATTTTTGTTACTGATTCTTCTAGTAAGAAGTCTTAGTCTTTGTGCTTGAAAATATATTTATTTTGCCCACTGCCTGGAATAAGCGTTAGCTGTCTCCCTTAGCACTTTGAATATATTGTTTCATTATCTTTGGACATTTATTTATTTCTGCTACTAAGAAGCCTGTGTTCAATTAACTTCACTGCATTTTAGGTAATCTATAATTTCTCTCGAGTAGCTTTTCATATTTACATTTTATACCTGACAGCTTGAAACTTCACCATGGTATGTCTAGTAGTGTATTTATTAAAAATGTATTTACCTTTTTCAACATTTGTAAAGCTTTTTTTCAATCTGAGGATTCATATCTTTCCTCAGTTATTAAACAAATTCAGATATTATTTTGAAAATATTTTCTCATACTATAATCTCTACTCTTATATTCTTACTTATATTTTCAAACTTCTCAATCTATCCTCATTTTCTTTCATACTTTTTTCACATTTTCCATCTCCTCTTCCTATGCTGCCTTCTTCTGGGTCTATTCTATCTTTCTGCTGTATTCTCTCTTTCAAATGATAACTTTTTTTCCTCTGTCTAGTTTACTCTTTATCTAAGGTCTTGTTTTATTTTCAGTAACTTTTTTTTTTATTTGTATTATTTACAGTTGGTCTTTTTTCATATAGTCCTGATCTTGTTTGATAACTTTATGTTCTTCTTTCTAGGATGCTATTCATTTCTATATCTCTCTGAAATATTTGAACATACTTATTTTAAATACTGTCTTATTTATATTTTATCATTTGTGAATTCTCCCAATGCATGAATCTTCTGACTGTTTGCTATGGCAGTGATTTCTTTGTCTGCTTTATCATTTTTAATTGTAAATTTATCTTCCAAGGAACCTTATTTTTTATCAACACCTCTCCCCGTCCAGTGGTTTTATGGTTGCCTCATTCAGCTCCCTGTGTTGTTTGGCTCAGCCGGCTATTGGTTAGGGTGAGTTCTTAAATTTTTGGTTGTTGTTTCTGTTCTTATTAAAATGACCTCATTGAAAACTTGATGATATCCTTGTTTCTTTTCTTCCTAAAATGCTTATACAGGAAGGCACATACTATTTTATTTATAACTTCAGGAAGTTTATAGGTCCTGTATAGTCTATTCCTTCATCCTATAGGGGTTCTTGGATTTTTGGTTAAAAACTATAGGTTATTACAAACTATTGAGTAGATTTCCCTGAGCTATACAGTAGATTCCCATTAAGTCATCTATATCTAAAAAAACTTTAAAGAAAAACATCTGGGTTAAAGGTTTGGACGTTTTATTTCATATGGATAGAAAAATTCTAGATATTTACCCCTCTTGCTGTATGGCACCAGCTAACAATTACCTTGATAATTTTTGCTCAGGCCATAGATAAGTGAGCTAGTCGTTCTTCTAGGTGTGTAGTGGTAGATCATCGCAGTTTTAATTTGCATTTCCTAATGACTAATGATGGTGAGCATATTTTCATGTGCTTATTTGTATTCTGTATGCTTCTTTTTTTTTCCTTGGTAAAGTATCTGCTCAAATATTTTGTCTATTATTTCAAATTTGGGTTGCTTCCTTATTATAGGGATTTTAGAGGTCAACACATTCTAGATGCTATCAACTGTTATCAACTATATAATTCATAAATATTTGCCTCTAATCTATGGCTTATATTTTCATTGTCTTAATAATATCTTTCAAAGAACAGAATTTTAAAATTTTTGACAAAGTCCAATTTTTAAATATTTTCTTTTCTAGATTGTGTTTGGAGTTGTATCTGCAAAATCTTTGACTAATCCATGTTCACAAATACTTTCTCTTTTTGTTAAAAAAAAGCTTGATAATTTTAGGCTTGTAATTTGTTTTAATTTAGTTTTTAGATATGCAATAAGGTTATTATGAATTTTTAATATATTTAAATAATTTATTTCTTCTTTTTCTTTGGAGCTGAGAAGCATAGTTATGGGTTTGTTCACTCTAGCAGATTGACCCTTAATTGACACTACATTATATGGTGTTTTTATTCAATAACTCATTTGCTTGATAGGCAAACTAATTATATGTAGGTAATTGGCTAGTTTCCAATTAAGAGACGGAAATGACTGTCCATGCATGGAGCTCTGGTTAATGCAGAACAGTATATAAATCATTCTTCCTGACTCTCAACAGACTGCTTGACTCTCATAAACAACTGCATTGGGAAAGTTATTTGCATAATGAGATCGAAACCATATATTATCAAATGCATATTTGTAATTAAGTAACATGTATCGTTGGGGTCTAAATAAATCAGTGCAAAGGTGATCAGTGAATTGAAAATAAACTGTCAACTGATAAAAGCATCCCTTCAATATCTGGTATTTATGAAAAATACTTAATGAATAAATGTTATGATAGAAACAGATCAATTAAGGGTCTTCTAATATTGCTTTGAATTGTAATATTCTCACCAAACTTCTCATACTGAAAAATGCAAAAGTTCATTTACATCTTTCTTAAGAGAAAACAGAAATAAATTTTTCTGTGACCCAGAGAAAAGAAGCTTCTTTCATAACAAACAAATATTTTTAGAGGAGGAAAAAAAAAAAAGGAAAACAAAGGACTACAAAATAAGTCAGTAATATCTGGAATGCATATTCATGCTCAGTTCGAAAAATGTAGGTCATTTTGATGCCAATTTTGTATAAAAATTCCAAAAGTCATAAAACATAAATCATAAGGAAAAAGTCCCTCTTTTCACCTTTTTGGGAAAACTATTGCTAACAGTTCAAAGTGTTGTTATGAAATGTTTTTACCCAACATTTCTCTTACGATGGGAACTATGTTTGATTGGGAAAGTGCCTCAGGTAGAATGTAAGACCTTAACAGAATATTGATACTGATGAACATTTTTATGTAAAATGAGCAAAAATGTATTTGTTATTTTGAAGAAAGAAGGAAGAGGAGAGAGAAAGAGAACAAAGATCAGCTAGATTGCAGACAACAGTTCATTCCCTTTCAAGAACTTCACCCCTCAGCCTCAGCCTCCTCCAATATTTGGTAAATTGCACACACAAATCACAAACTGTATATTATTAGACATCTTGTGAAACTGGTGAAGCAGCCAGACCCTAGTCCTAGACTAATACAGCACAAACACATACGCAGATGAGGATCCTGAAGAATGCACAGGACCCAGAGGAAACCATAGGATTTCTCTTCACAGGAGTGTAGAATTGGGGTTGGACCTAATTTAACCAGATTTCTAGGAGTTAGAGAGCCCCCAATGGGCATATCACCTGGGTTACATATGGATTTTACTGGTACAAAAAAGTACAGGGCAGACATATTTACTGATATAAAGACATACCCTCAAAATATGATTAAATAGAAAAATCCAGTTATGTAACAGTATTCCATTTTTCCAAATGAGGTCTATCTAAAATTGAATTCCAGAAGGCGAGTTTATTATGCAAACCTGATTACATTAAGGATGACTTTGGATACAAGGAACAGGTCCTGGCAGTGGAGCCCATGTCAAAGAAAGCAGGAGAGGGTGAGGAAAGTTAGAGGTGTGGGGGAGTGAGGCAGAACAGATCTCGCAAAGAGACATAAGTGCAGAGAAGGCTACATCATCTGCTGCGCCCAGTGAAAAATGGAAATTTAGGGCCTCCTGTTGACAAATTATTAAGAATTCCAAGATGGCCACTGCAGAACATTGAATTATGCATGGGGGGCCATCCAAATGCTGGGTCCTGGGAGGGTGTACAGATCACATGTCCACGAAGCTAGCCCTAAGGCAACACAACCTGCAGTTCCTGTGCCTCACTGTATGTTTTTCTCTTTTTTCATTAACTGCAATTTTTTGAGAGGAGGGTGTAAAATGTCTGTCTCATTTCAGCCAGGCAGCGTGGAAAGTAGCTCCTGGGAATTCTCTTCCTGGGAATCACCCTTTAGCAAGTCTCTCATATGGACCAAGACCTGAAATTTCTCATACATTTCACTCAGATTACACCATTCACTTATTTCACATTTCCAACAAAACTACAATCCTACCTAATTTTCCTAGAAGTGATGTAGTAAAAAGAGCAAACATTCCTGGCATGCAGTAGGTTTTTAATACCTACACATCAATCAATAAATTAATAAAATTTTCACACTAGTCTCAGTTCTGATTGTTTCTGGGGAAGACATTTAACACTGTGAGGACTCAGCTTCCCTTCTGTTTAATAGGCTGAGCAATTATCAAGTCTAAAAATGTCCGTGTGGTTTAATATGTAGAAAGATACAATTAAAAAGAGAAAAGAGCTGAAAGGATTGTAAAGGCTTTCTTCTAAAGGGTGTTCTCTGCTTTGGAAAAGCAACATACAAGCTGCTGGAACAAGAAAAATTCCATAAACACAATTTCTTGATTTCTAACATAGTCAATTAATGAATGTAATTACAACTTCCACATTAATAAATTTATAATTGCATTATTTATTAAGTCCACATTTCAAATCTGCACACCATGCCATTTCCCATAGGGGAGATGATGGCTAAGGAGGTTAGGGTGTGACTTTACATACCTGTGAATCCAGACTATTAATTTGTAGGAAGTGAGGTCAAGGTTTACAGTTCTATGTCTTGGTCTTTGAGCAGACCCACGTTGGTTGTTCTCATAAGCCACCTCTATAATGCATGCTTCCAAAGCATAAAAACAGCTGTTATTTCCAAGAGAACTAGCAATGGAAGTAAGCAAATGACCCCAAAAGCAAAATGCATGGGATTCAGCATAAAGCTTAAACACAAAGTTTCTCTTGAAATAAGGCTTCATGTATTGACAGATAAGAATCAAGACTCAAGACATTAATCATCATTATTCATAACAGCTGATACACAGTCTCTTGGAGATTTTAAAATTAATCTTTGGGCCAGACCTGAGGAAAAGAAATAGTGACCTCTTTATATGCAATTAAATAAGTATTTTACCCACTTTTTTTTTTTGGCTTTTTGCCTTTTCTAGGGCTGCACTCGTGGCTTATGGAGGTTCCCAGGCTAGGGGTCTAATTGGAGCTATAGCCGCCAGCCTATGCCACAGCCACAGCAACGCAGGATCCAAGCTGCATCTGCAACCTACACCACAGGTCACGGCAATGACAGATCCTTAACCCACTGAGCGATGCTAGGGATAGAACCTGCAACCTCATGGTTCCTAGTCAGATTCGTTAACCACTGAGCCACGACGGGAACTCCGTATTTTACCCACTCTTATTTGCAGTTAAATATGTACTTTACCCACTCTTGCTTTCAGGTCAGGAGATATAACTGATGAAAAAATTTCTCCAACAAAGCCTCACATATATAAAGTAGCCTAGTAGCAAACTTAGAACGCTAGTTCATGGGTGAGTTCATAGATCAAATCCAATTAATAGACTTTTCATATCAAACATAATATTTTTTTTACTTTTTCTCATTCTGAACTATAAGTGAAATGGATGATATGAAGAGGAGAATTTTATCTGAGAGATAGACTGTAGTGTGAATAAAACTACAAAATTCAGTGAAGTTGAGAAAAAGGGTTTATATACTTCAGCTAGAAAGTAAAATAAATACAGAGTCAATTATGAGGTGGGAGAAAGACAACTGGACCTAGAGGTGTAAATATCTGAATTGTAGCTTTGCCACTCAGTTAGCTTTGAGGTTTTGGACAGCCTTTAAAAGTACCCCAAGCCTTATTTTCCTCTACTTAGGTATGCAATAATCTGTAGCTGACAAGAACTGCTGTGAAATCCATGTAGTGGAATAGCATCATGTCTGCATTTTCATTATACAAATAATGTGCATTCTCCCATAAAATTAAGATGTGTAACTATGTGTGCTTTTATGCAATTAATACTTTAAGAAATGAATTGTGTATACTGTTCCTGGTGAGTGTGTGTGTTTGTGTGTGTGTCTTTTTAGGGCTGCACCCACAGCATACGGAAGTCTACAGGCTAGGAGTCAAATCAGAGCTGCAGCTGCCAGCCTACACCACAGCCACAGCAGCACCAGATCCAAGCCACATCTGCAAACTACACTGCAGCTTGCGGCAATGCTGGATCCTTAACCCACTGAGCAAGGTCAGGGATTGAATGCACATACTAGTCGAGTTTTTAGCCCACTGACCCAAGATGGAACTCTGTGTATACTATTCTTTATTGTCTACTTTCACTAAAGAAGTTACCTTCATATATGTGTATATTTTAAATGTAGCAAATCGTGCATGCCATTCTTTATGGCTAGGATTTTCATAGGTAATTTTATCCATATGTGACTTTTACTTTATGAAATGGCTTCAGACATAATCCCCACATAAGATGTAACTCCTACACATGTGGAAGTGTTTTGTAAACCATAAAGACCATGCAGGTATAACATGTTATTAACATTTTTTTTTCATTGAGAAGGTCAATTGAAATAAAAAACAAGGAAGGAAAACAAAAACCTTATATATTTTCTCATATTATTTTTCTTAACTGCTCTGTTTTATATTTAGATTACATACGATCGAAGTTTAGTGTCTTTAATTCTCAAAAAATAATTTGTGTTCAGTCAAAGCTCTATGCACTAAAAGAGTGCCTTAATTTTTACCCAATATTATGTGTTAAATAGTTATGTAAATTATTTTTTGTATAATAAACCAAGTTTATATCCATTGAACAACCTTTTTTTTTCACAATAGATGAACAACCAATCTGAGAATCTTCATAGTTGTTCCATGGTTGCTGTAATTTCACTAACAATTTTAAAAATAAACATTATCCAGCCCAAATTATTACATAAGTATCTGTTCTATAAAAATTTAAAGCGAACTTTTAAATTATAATTTACCAAATGTTAGACTTGCAGAAACTTTAAAGATGGCTTCCATTCTCTTTCACAATTTGGAAGCGGAAATTGTAAAAGGTGAAGTGATTTGTGTAAAGTCAAACACATGTCATGGAGAAGATGGAACTTGAGGCAGGAAAGTCAAAAGCCAGTGAGATCAGGTCAGCAGAGTGAGGACAGCTGAAACACAAACAGCCCATGAGTCTAGTTTTGCCAAATCCTCAGAAACTTCACAAACACCAGAGCTCCTCGTGACTGTTCCTGGAAGGACTCCAGAATAAATACACAAGGCCACGAAAAAGCACAGGAGGATGCGAACCCTACACTTCAACATTTTCAACGGTGTTTAGAAAAATGATGTACAATATATTAATAAGCATCAAATTTTAAACTGTATGGTAGAAAGCCATTCTCTTGGTTTTATTTCCACTTTCAGAGGACTGCATGATTTTCTCTGACTTTTAAGTATATCTTCAAATATGATCACATCTAACTGCCATGTTTAAGGTATAGGCATTATTCTGAAGCATTTGTATGACATTATGCCCTACAGGAACATGTACAGGTTTCAAGTGATACAGCGCTAAGCATGAATTGTGCCTCCAGCACTTTCTAATCAGATACCCTCAATCAAGACACTCATTCCACAGGTCTCTATTTCCTCTCCTGTAAAATGAGGATAATATTGTAAAATAGATGTAAGTATTAAAATAAGTGTATAAAGTGCTTAGTTTGAAGTAGGCATTCAATACATAGTAACTCTAGAATGACTCTACCATGGAAAAAAAATCCTGTGCAAACAGAATGATTTGCCTTGTTTCTTGATTTCCCTCTGCCTTTCTGGCTGTTTTTTTTCCCTTTTTTGGCAGCACCTTTCTGATCACAAATTTATCTTTTTGTTTCCAGCTTTACTGAGGTATGATAGGCAAATAAAAATTACATATATTTAGGTTGTACAATGTGGTTTATTTTAAGGAATACAGCATAATGATTTAATATGCATGTACATTGTGAAATGATTACCACAATCAAGTTAATGAATTTATCCATCACCTCACGTTACCATTTTTAAACTTTTTTTCTTTTTTTTGTGATGTGAACAGAAGATCTACTCTCAGCAAATTTCAGGTCTAGAATATAGTATTACTAACCATAGTCACCATGCTTGTACATTAGGTCCTCAGAACTTATTCATCTTATAACTGAAAATTCACACCCTTTGAGCAACATTTCCCTATTTTTCTCACCCCTGGCCTTGGTAACCACCTTGCTATTCTTTAGTTCAATGAGCTCAATTTTTTCTAGATTCCATGTGTAAGTAAGATAATACAATATTTATCCTTTTGTGTCTAGCTTATTTTATTTAGCATAATACCTTTAAGTTTATCCATATTGTCACAAATTGTAGGATTTTCTTCCTTTTTATGGCTGAATACTATTCCATTGCATACATATACCACATTTCCTTATCCATTCATCTTTTGACACATTTAGTTTGTGTTTATGTCTTGGCTATTATGAGTAATGACACCACAAACATAGGAGTGCAGATGTCTCTTTGACGTAGTGGTTTCATTTCCTTCAGCTATGTACCCAGAATTCAAGTGGTGGGATCTTATGATAGTAATATTTTTAACTTTTTGAGAAGTATCTAGCCTGTTTTCATAATGAATGTACCAATTTACACTTTCACCAATATTGTACAAGTTTGTCCTTTTCTCCACATCACCACAACATTTAACTCTTATCAATGATAACAGTTATCTTAACAGGTGTAAGATGATATCTCATTGTGGTTTAGATTTATATTTTCCTGATGATTAGCAATGTTGAACACATTTTCATATATCTGTCAGCCATTTGTATTCTTCTTTGGAAGTGTATCTATTCAGGTTCTTTCTCAATTTTCAAAATCAAGTTTTTTGGTTTTTTTTTTTTTTGCTATTGAGCTGCATGAGTTTCTTGCATATTTTAGATATTAACCCATCAGAAACATAGTATGCAAATATTTTGTTTCATATGTTGTCTTTTTATTTTTCTGATTGTTTCCTTTGTTATATAGAAGTTTTTACTTTGATGTAGTCCCACTTGTTTATCTATTTATTTTAAAAATAATTTTACTTTGCCCAGTATTTTATTTTATTTACATTTTTTTTGGCCACATCCATGGTATGCAGAAGTTTCCGGGCCAGGGCTTGAAGCCACAGGACAGCAGTGACAATGCCAGATCCTTAACCCACTGAGCCACCAGGGAACTCCTCACTTGTTTATTTTTGCTTTTGTTGCCTGCACTTTAGTGTATCCAAAAAAATCAGCCAAGACAATCATTATTAAGGAGATTTTTCCTTATGTTTTCTTTTATGATTTTTATGGTTTCAGGTCTTACACTTAGGTTTAATTCATTTGAAGTTGGATTTTGTGTTTAACGTAAGAAAAGTAAGGGTTCAACCTCATTCTTTTGCATGTGGATATTCGGTTTTTCCAGCACCGTTTACTGAAGAAACTATCCTTTCTCCATTGTGTACTCTTGGCACTCTTGTCAAAGATTAGTTGACTACATATGTGGGGCTTTATTTCTGGGCACATTACATTTTTTCTATGAGAAGACTTTGTCTCTCAGTTTACTGACATGAGTGTTCAGTGAGGTCATGAACAAGGTCCAAAGAAACCATGCTATTGTTATTCTGGAAAAATCATCATACTGGTTTATATCTCTTGCCATTTCTTCCTATTAAAAAGGAGTGAAAGAGGCTTTTTTGTAAAGGGAAAAAAATTGCAATCCCTATATACTTGATAGGCAGTATGAGTCACCATCCTTTGGGATTGGTGACTTTTCGTTTATCAAGTCCTGCTCTCATCCTGAGGTTTAGGGTCTAAAACCTTTGTCTTTTATACCATCATAGGCATAATCTGACTTGGTCATTTAGGTTTCCAACACAATTCTGAGAAACATTAAATGCACATGGCGAGTAACATTAACCTTTTATGTTAATTCTCAAACAGGATCTAGTAGGGAGCAAGAAGTCATTAAAGTATCCAGAACTATAAGGACAGCAACCCAAGCCAGTGTTCCAGAAGTGACACTTGTCTACTAGGCCATGTACGGTGGAGCCTTCACAACACAGAGACCAGCCAAGAGGACGGAATGTTTCTTCTGCTTGGAAGAAAGAGAGACTATCTGAAACCTGGTGTCATCACACCAATTTATCTTAATTTTGGAATTACTCAATTTATCTGTATAAGAGGTAATGTGTGCCTCAGCAGTGATGGGAAATTGCATGAGTCAGATGGAAGCAACTATATTCAAAGGCTTCTCTGATCATACTAGCTGGAAATTAACTTTTTTTGCCTTTCCTTTCCTCTTGTATTAGTTTTTTAATCATACCTCCATAAATTGGAGTGATTTGGAGTTCCCATTGTGGCTCAGTGGTTAACGAATCCGACTAGGAACCATGAGGTGCGGGTTCAATCCCTGGCCTTGCTCAGTGGGTTAAGGATCCAGCGTTGCCGTGAGCTGTGGTGTAGGTTGCAGACACGGCTCGGATCCCACATGGCTGTGGCTATGGCGAAGGCCGGCGGCTACAGCTCCTGTTAGACCCCTAGCCTGGGAACCTCCATATGCCGCAGGTGCGGCCCTAGATAAGGCAAAAAGACAAAAACAAACAAACAAACAAATAAATAGGAGTGATTTGTGTCTATGTCTTTTTCTTACTGGGACATTTTATTCTTGAGAACAGGTGACTGTGTTATATGTATTTTTCTATCACTCACACACATAACATAGTTTTTATATATATTAGATAATAAAAATATATGAAAAAAGTACATAAATAAATAAATGAAAGGAATGATTTGGGCCTAGTCAAAGAGTGAGCGTGGGAAGAAAGTAAGCAAGAGAAAACAAGCCCAGAATTGCTCAACTTGGCCCCAAAGCATGAACCCATTACCAGCCTGCAAACCATTATTACTAGTTTAGTCTCAGTTCTCCACTTTTCCTGTCAAATATTTTTATTTATTTAATTTTCCCTTGTGCATATATTTTTTTATTTCTTTATCATCTTGGATTCTTATTTTTGATTGCTTTGTAAGTCAGCTCTTTAAAGTTTAATATTGCAGTGAAATTGAGCAATTGTTACTTTCTTTAATTTAGATCATAAGCTTATCAGTGTCAGTGAGCTTTTTGTGAATTCTGTATAGACATCTGGCTCCCCTGTCAACCCTCAGTCATCATTAACATTGATAATGCTAATCATATTTCCTGGTGGAGTCCTGGTTGACAATACAGGTACAATTAATCAGAAGCAAAATGAAATCAAAATGTGGACAGGCTAATTCTTTTTCATAATGAGTAATATACATTGATAGATGATTTTTGCTAATGAGGAGCTCAAATTGCTTTATACATTTTCCCCTTCTCATAAGCAACTGGTAAGGATTAGTTTCCCTATCTTTGGAGAATTTGAGCTCAAGATTACACAGGGATGGAGTTGGGACAGGGCCAAGCTCGCAAACTCCTAAATTAAAGTGGTCTATCTCCTGACTCGTTTGTCTTCCTATAGATGCCTATTAAGTAATCTGGCATAAAGACAGACACTCATCAACTACATGACAAATGTGATAACGACCTGGAGTGTAGTTGTGGGAAAACAGAGGGACTAAATGATCCTATAGCTCTGCTCTCTGACTAAAATGTAAACTCATACACTTCCTCTTGTTTCCCTCCCCACTACATTTTGCCAGGACTGTACAGCTTACAAAGAGGGCAGCTACCAAAGAGGTTTTAACCAGCTTCAAGTGCCACCTATGACTGGCTTAAACTCATTGGGTGCTTCAAAGGCTCCATTAACTTCTTTTTAACAATTTTCTGTTCAAAATATAGAAAAGAGAGGATGATGTGTATTGCTAAGAGCATACCAGGGAATTGAGGAGATAATGTCATTTTAAAGTGGTGTTACATCTTCCCATTTGTTCTGGGGACAGTAATCTGAACAATGCCACAGGAGAGTTGTAAACAAGATGAAAAACAGCCCAACAATGAGCTTTCTAAACAGAATACTGTTTCCCATAAATATTCCAGAAGTATCTGAAGTAGAATTATCTAATTGGAGAAGAGCCTTCACAGTTTTCAGTTGGGTGCTAGAGTTTTAATTTTTGGTTTTCAAAATCAAAACACTTTTCAATAGAAATTGGAAAGTATAGTGTTTCCAGTTGGAAGAAGAATGTCCAGTGCTTTATTTGTTCCATATTTGTACTTATAAAAATGATTGATTCTGCAAGCTGGTGATCTAATAACTCTTGTTTTGCTCGAAAACAATTTAATCTTAAACCATGTTTATCTAGCCTCCCTCTGGACAGACATGCTTCATTACCCTTCTCAGTCTTTGTGGACACTATGAAGATCCTGGAAGATAATTTATAGTGCCCTAAAGCCACCACTACTAGATGAAAAAATGTTTTTTTTTTAATTTTTTTAATCTTGAAAGCTGACTGTAGGGCGATCTCTATTGACTTCTGAAGTAATAGTCAGGTTTTAATATTAGGCTATTTTTCCTTAAGTCAATAAATGAAAAGTGAAGTAAACCTCAACCAGTTTTGTATTCCTGTAATAACAGGATGGCTGTGTCTTCCCCTGGCACTGCAATGGCAGTGTACTAAGAAGGCTAACTTCCCAAGTTCTGCTGTCAAAAGAGGAGGTTATACAAGCACAGAAACAAAGCTGTTCTGTCAGCCAAAATACCAGCTAAGCTGTGTTTGCTACGGCATAAATAAATGTTCCCTTCAGATCCAGTCAATGTGAGAAAAACAATGTGAGAAATTACAAAGGGTGGTTTTAATGTTGAGGCATGATGAAACTTTTAATTGTTTTACAAACATTTCCAGTAAACCTCTCTAAACAGCTGGGCCTACATAGTTACCAACAGGACTTTTCAGAGAAGAGTATCTTAGACTTGGAACAAGAGAAGCAGGCTGCCCGGGCCTTCTAAAACACATTTAGAGAAATTGCCAGAATAATGCAGACTCTAATAAAGCACACAAGTTTCCCTCCCTCCTCCCAATAGATGAATTTATACAAACAAGATACTTTTCCGAAAATAAGCCATTTCTTTTTAAAATGACATTTGGATATTTGAATGAGACTATTTACCCTCTTCCAGTAGCTCCTGGACCTATGAATATAAACTCCATCTACGACATACACTACCTTTTAGGTTTCAGGCTATTTTGTTCACTACTTTATAATTCTTTGCAATTCTGTGTTTGCTTTGTTCAACATTTGTTTAGATTTATTCCCATTTTTAATGTTTTCTTTATTCATTGGTCCTTGCATCTGAGACTTCTCTGCAAAATACATTTTTACCTTTATAAAATCCATCCTTTAGATTTTTTGCTTTACTGAGAATCTCTTGATAGTAAACTCTCACTTATTGGTTTCTAAAAGTGTCTTTCTTTTAATTTCCTTTTTCGAGTGCTTATTTTACTCTCCTTTTTTGAGTATATACATAATCTAAATTGAGAATAATTGTCTCTCAACAGATTGATGCTGATTTTCTTGTCTTCTGCCTTCCGTTTTTTCTGTGGAGAAGGAAGGGCATTGGATTATTTCTTCCTTTTAGCCTGTCTTTTCTCTCTGCTCATAAGATCTTTTATTTTCTCCTTGGATTTCACTGTGAAATGTTTTAAGTGAAATTTCTTTTTATTTGTCCTGTTTTGAATATATTGGGTTCACAAAATCTGAAGCTAGATGCGTTTTACAATTCTGGAAAGTGCTCAATCGTTATACTTTAAAGAATTTTCTCTTCTTCCTTTTTTGTTTTCTCCTTTAGAGCTCCAATAGGAGATATTTTAGTCATTTATTCTCTATGTTTCAACTTCTCCTTCACCATTTCTCTCGCTCTCTGTGCTACATTATATGAACATTTTTAGGATCTATCGTCTGGCTAGTAATTTCCCTTTTCAGCTACTTCTTATTTACTGTAATAGTGCCTCGAGTTTTTTATATTTCATTTTGAAAAGTTCTATTTGATTTTTTTCAAATATGATTTTTTAAAATAAATCTCTTGTTTCTAACTCATAGCTTCAATTCTCTATTAGGTCTTAAGCATATTAAATACATTCGTTTTATGTGCCTTGTCCAATAATTTTAATATATGAAGTCTAAAAATGTCTAGTTCTGACGTTCTTTTTTGTTGATTCTTAATCATGGTGCATTACCTGGTAAGTTTTAGAACTTTGCTTTTCACTGTGAGTTCTATTAACATTAATACTACATATGGGGATAATTTAAGGTCTGGATTGAAGAGTCATTCTTTTGAAAAGAATTTGCCTTGCTTCTACCAGGCATTTGCAGACACTGCAAAGTCTGGTACACTTTGTTACAATCATTGAATTCAGGTTTCAGAGAACAGACAAATAGTTTCATATCAGGCCTCAACTTCCACAGGTGCTGGCCCCTGGCTATGAATTCTCAAGGGAGGTGTGTTCCCTTCCTCCAAGGCCAAGGCTGACAAGTCCTCACAGACAGGTTTAAATTGTGGTTTTTCATTCTTTCTTGGAGGATATAGTCCTTCTTGGGTCTCTGTTCTACATCGTAGGCCTCCAACTTGACCCTGTGTGCATCCAAAACCTCACCTTTGGTCCTCTCACATGACCATTAATTCAAATATCCAGCTATCTTCCTTCTTCTCAGGGCTGTGTGGCCTCAAGACATTTTTGCCTCTCTTATCTCCTGTTTTACATCCCTGCCTCAGAGGATTTTTCTTACTTTCTTGCAAATTCATTTATGACTTTTTTTTTTTGCTAATCCCAAATTCCTACTTTATCCCTCTCCCACTCTTTACCCCCTTTAGTAACCACAAGTTTGTTTCCTATGTCTGTTTCTGTTTTGTAAATAAGTTCATTTGTTTCATATTTTAGATTCCACATATAAGTGCTACCATATTGTATTTGTCTTTCTCTTTCTGCCTTACTTCACTTAGTATGATAATCTCTACGTCTGTCCACGCTGCTACAAATGGCATTATTTCATTCTTTTTATGGCTGAGTATTATTCCATTGTATAAAGGTACCACATCTTTTTATCCATTCCTCTGTCAATGGATATGTAAGTTGCTTCCATGACTTGGCTAGTGTAAATAGTGCTGTTATGAACATTGGGGTACATGTAAGGTTTTGAATTATAGTTTTCTGGACATATATGTCCAGAAGTGAGATTGCTGGTTCATATGACAATTTTATTTTTAGTTTTTGAAAAACCTCCATACTGTTTTCCACGGTGGTTGAACCAATTTACATCCTGACCAACAGTGCATCATTTATTATTTGTGGACATTTTAATGATGGCCATTTTGACCAATGTAAGGTGTACCCTCATTGTAGTTTTGATTTGCAGTTCTCTAATAAATAGTGATATAGAGCATCTCTTCATGTGCCTATTGACCACCTGTGTATCTCATTTGGAGAAATGTCTATCAAGATCTTTGGCCCATTTTTTGATTGGGTTTTTTTTATTTTGTTATTGAGTTGTATGAGCATTTTGTATATTTTGGAGATTAGGCCCTTCTCAATTGCATCATTTGCAAATATTTTCTCCCATTCTGTAGGCTGTCTTTTCATTTTGTTTATGGTTTCCTTTGCCATACAAAAGCTTATAAGTTTGATTAAGTCCGACTTTTTTAATTTTGCTTTTATTTCTATTGCCTTGGGAGACTACAGATACATTTTTTTTAATGGCATCTAATGGGAGATTCTTTCAACTCTGGACTTGATAAATATAAGAAGATCGGTTAAGAACTATAAAACTTTTTCTAAATGTTTACCTTAAATACAAACATGTATAAACAACTGATAAATATGAAGATAAAGCTAGAGAATAATCCCACAGCGCTCTGGTGTTGGTGAATTCTTACCAGCAGTGGCTGAAGGAATCTTGAGTTGTATTGACAATTCTGTGGTGCCCACTGACTTTTCACTTTGAATAGTGCTGATCTACACCAGTGGGTCTTACTTTCTGAGGGCTTTCAGTCTTTACATCTGTAAATGAATCCAATTTTAGGCTCCATTAACTATAGGCCAAAACTCCAGCTATCCCATTACTTTTGTTACTTCAGATATTGCGCATGTGCTTAAGATGAACTAACTTGCAACTGCCTCACCCTTATGATTTACTTTGTGTGAAATACTGCCCATGTATTGGTATAGCAATACATATACAATAGAATACATGCAATACAATAGAATACACACGATAGCAATACATAGAAGTCTAAGGGGCTTCTTGAGTTTCGATGGGAAAGAGAAAATCAGGATCTGATCCTGGGGCAGTGTAATAAGGATGCTTTAGGTAAGTTTGAGGTTAAAAACTTAGTCCTTTTTTTCTCTATGTAGACGTCTTTCTGTCTTAAAAATATGCCACCTATATTAATTAATATGCAGGTCTAGTTGCTATAATTGGAAAACTGTTGGGTGGTATGAGCTAGAACTCAAAGTTCGACTATTAATGGAGAAGGAAAGAATAGGTATTACAAACAACCAGAGTGTCTATGGAAGGTAGTGACATGAATCCATCCTAGATAGGTGGATTGTAGACAGACCTTAAAGAATCAAAAATTAAATATTTTTAGCTTTTAGTTGACAGATAAGAGCAAAGCATGGAGGTATTTAAGTAATGGAACAGAATTTTATATCATATGAAAAAACCTAGTACAATCACCTTTCAGAGAGGCCAGAAAGAGGAGCACTGCCAAAAACAATTGGAACTTGTCAGAAGTATATTCAGGTTAATGTTTCCTAGTCATATATTCAGTCTTTCTATGATGTATATATCATTTCTCCATCAAAATGGTTTGTTTTTTTTTTTTGTTTGTTTTTTTTTTTTTTTTTTTTTTTTTTTTTTTTTTTTTTT
>PVHT020000105.1:262300-273702 GCA_004024745.2 Catagonus wagneri | reverse complement strand
GGGGTCTAATCGGAGCTGTGGCCACTGGCCTGCGCCGCAGCCACAGCAACGCAGGATCCGAGCCGCGTCTGCAACCTACACCACAGCTCACGGCAACGCCGGATCGTTAACCCACTGAGCAAGGGCAGGGATCGAACCCGCAACCTCACGGTTCCTAGTCGGATTCGTTAACCACTGCGCCACGACGGGAACTCCAAAATGGTTTGTTTTTAATATAAACATATTAATTACTAAAACGTGCAGTCTAAAAAATATATATCTTTAGAGTGGGCCAAAATGGCCTTTGGTAACATACTGGTTTTCTTTACTATCTGTTGATCTATTTTAAAAGGGAATACCTGACATTTACCACAGATTAGTAGCTTAAATTCAATTTAATACTCTTTATTCTTAATATTCCCTTGCATTATTTCTCTAACAATAAGTTTAGTTAGTTGGGTTGATATAAGAAATTAGGAGTAATCTTAGATGCACATTTCTCTTTGCAAAACAGCAAATTGCTATTCATTAGCTCTTCAATTCCCTAGAAGAAAATTTTGACCCATGTACAAAGTGTTATTAAAAAGTTTGGAAGAGAGTCAGAATTGTAAGTTTCTTCTAAAAACAACTTTTGGTATTTTTACATAGGCTTTCTACAAAAAGATTTTAAAGGATTCCACTGATGTTTTGACAAACTGTCAATTCACTTATTTAATGACAAGGAAATTAAGATGTAGGATGGATGTATATAAGATTCAACATGACTGAGTTAGCTATTTTCCTTCTGCTCTGGTTTTGTTTTTAATAAATATTAGCCAATTAGTGACATAGGAGTCACTAGCTTTTGTCATCAATTAACTAAAATAATAAGATCAAATTACATTGCTGATTTCCTTGTAGACCAAACTGGCTGATCACAACTCCATTATCTGCTGGAAAGGAAATGATCTTAAGATGATGTCCTGTTGTAATAACTGGCACAACTTTTTAAAGAATTCATACCCAACCAATTTTATTCCTAGCTGCAACTGAGTGATGAGCCATTGAGCCTGCAAATGATTTAATTCCTTTCCTGTGATATTCAAATCAATCAGTCAGAAGATACAGTCTAGCCAAATGTTTCTTAAACTTGAGGCTGTGAGCACTAGGCATTCTTCTTCCATTTAACATCAGATTTCTTTTTCACTCACTTTCTTCCACCCTAGTTCCACACTGGCACCTTACTCTCTATGCTTTGTTTGTAGGCATCATGCTCTTGCCATTTCCCAAATGGAATTAATTTTTGAAAGGAAAAAAATGCATATTACAGGTTGAGAACCTATATATTAGGAAGTAAGGATACACTTCACTTGTTAACAAAATGAAAATCTAACTGTTTTTTCTTGTTCAGCGATATGACACATTGTACAAAGAATATTATGAGAATCATAGAAGGACTGAAATATTTCTTAATATTGGATCAAAGTAGATGCAAGTCTAAAGTGTTTAAACTGAAGCTGACAAATTCTTTAAAAATATTATGAAGGGGGGCTTTATGAGGAAAACATGATTTTTTTAAATCTGTGAAAACATGGTGAATGTGACACACTATGAATTCACACATCACATCTTATGTCACATGGGCTGTCTCTGTTATTTTGACAATTATTTCAGAGATGGCTTGTGCCGTCTGGACAAAAGAGCTCATCTAGATCTTCTCAGGTCTCAAACCTGAATCCCACCCACCTTTCCAGGTCTTGACAAGGAACATCTCCTCATGGTTTTCTGACCAGAGGAAAGCCCCCTATTCCTGCCTCTTCTGACTCTGTCTGTCTTTCCCTCTATGCTCATAAAGGGACATGTGTCCCTGGCTCAGCCCTACCTGAGACTCTGGAATAGATCCTGCTTCAAGTCAGAGGCTGTAGCTCAAGCAACAGTGCACTAAGGTAAATGCATGTGCTTTTGACCCCACTCAGACTTTATGGCTAGTTTTACTAATTGAGCTTCTGCTTGGTTCTTTTGATTCATGGTGGACATTGTCTTACTCAGTAATCACTTCTCCTCCATACTAGCCTTGATTATTTATGTTCTGTCTAAACTGTGATTCCACTGCTAAAACTCTGTATGGATACCTCAGTGCTAGCAAGTACATTGCCATTTGCACCTGCCCCTAGTCTCTCTAGTGTTCTCCATATACCTGAACTCCAGTCTTCTCGCCCTTGCTATACCCTAATAGTAGCCATACAGACCATGACCTTCTTCTTGTCACCATATGTTGGGTACCATGTTCTACTGTCCTGTGTAGACTTCATCCCTCTACCTGTACCTGGTTCTGACCCACAGTCCTACCATTCCCTGATCATTATGTCCAAACTAATCTCTTGATGAAGCCAGGTCTTAGCAAGGTGATGAGCTCTGTTCTGAAACATTTCTGCTGTAAGCTCATTCTTTTCCCTTTTTATCACTATCAGAAAAAAATTGGTGCTTTCACATCTTTTCAAGGCCAGCCCTTAGAATCTTGAAGCCTGTGTCTTTAATCCTCTCTGATCCTACCTCTTTTAGTTTACCCAGGGTTTTGCTCTCTCAATTATTCACTCTTATTTTCCCTTTTTCTGTGGAATCTTTCAACTCTGCCTTCAAATATGCGTTGGTTTCCCAGGCTAAAGGGAAAAATAAAAACATCTCTTGATCCTGCTGCTAGCACTTAACTACTTTTCTGTTTTCTCCTTCCTTACCTAGATACACTTTTACAACAGATGGCCTCCAGTAGTCATCTATCATCTTACCATGAAATTTTAGACAGCGGCCTGTTCCTCCTCCTTATCCACACTGGTGAAGTTTCCAGTATTCTGATGAAAAAATTCGGTGCTATACTATTAGTTCACATTACTGCTGATCTCTCTCTGTGATATTAATCATTATTTTTTGAGTAGCTATTGTGTATTAAACGGTGTCCTAATTTAATGATCATTTGCAGAATGTTTTTTCCCCAATAGTGTCAACTTTTTAATGTTGAATTCCTCATGAAAAGGGGTCCAACAAGTGATGAAAACTTGATTTTAGAGTCTTCTCTGTTCTTTTTTCTCCCCACTATATGCTACTCTGGACACTGGGAGTCAACTTCTGTGGCACTTAGAGAGGCTTTCCTGCTCGACACCACGTCCTCATTTGGAAATACGACTTTTCCTAATAATCTGTGCTGAGCGGTTAAAAGCACCATTACTAACCAGTGTAATGTGAACAGACCTTTGTGTGCCCTGATGACAGAAGGCTCCCTGCCATATGTGAAGTCTCAGATCTCACCCAGGATAGGCTCTCTTTTATCTGGTGTTAAATGGAAATGTACTTAACCAGAGGTTTTCTGTTCAGGACTTCGTATTTCATTGATGCTTAGTGAAAACAACATCAAAAATCTTATCATCAACAAAGGCACACTTATATCAAATTGCTTATATCTCCCCAGAAATTCACTGCTACCACGTTTTCGAAAGCCAGTTCATTTCCACCATGCCCAACACCCCTGCCCTGACACACATGCACTCATACAAACTCAGAAAAAGGAAACATTCTAAACATTCTGTATGGAAGCAGCCAGGGGGTAAAATATCTTCAGATGTATCTTCAAATGGAAGCACTGCCTACACTCAATCTAACACACGCTGAAGCTTCCTTTATGCAAAGAAGCATTATTTTCAATGTTACTGTGCTTCATCTCTAAATGTCTGCATTTGTTTCTTTTTTTCCATTTATGATTTTAAGGCATGTCTCTCTGACACCATATGAAAAAAAGAGGAAAAGTAATAGTTGATCTTCCGCCTTTAATCCTCTGAGAAATAAGAAATAAATTAAAGATACAGAAATAAGTAGTTATGAATTAAGAGAAACTATCTACACAAGAAAACTGTATGTCAGTTCTGTTTGTGCTCAGATCAATTTCCCACAACTTCCTGCTCAGCCCCGTGTCCCAGATATGGGAACATTGGTTAGGCTTCTGTGTCTGCTGATTTGCAGAGGGGTTAGGGTACTGGGAGACTCTGGCAGGAGGTTGGAGGGCAAGAGGAAGGAAAAAGCCAGAGCGTTTATCCACCATCGATACTCTGCTTTGAATACCGGTTGGACAGTTGCCAGTTTGATTTCATGGCTCTACTTCCCACTGGACAGGCCCCCATGGTCCTTGTGTTCTCTGGATGGTCCCAGCCCCTGGGCTCTGCTAACACTGTGTTTGTTTAACCCCTTGAATTTGAAATCAAATTAAAATCACCTCAAAACATTTCCATTTTTTCCACGTATGGTTTAATGTTTCTGATATATATCTCTCTCTCTCTACCTATGTCCACAACAATGAAATTTTATGCTAGCTTTTTTTACTACTCTTTAAGAGGTACAACAATTGACACTGCATTTTTCCAGTGTTTCATCTTCTTGTCATGCTTTTGTTTATGTTCATCTCATCTCTGGCCTAAGCCTCCCTTTCTCATTTTGCCAGTATATCCTCTTTTCCTAAGTCAGCCTCAAAGAAAACCAGGGCTCTGTACTACCTTAGGCTTTGTTCAACTCATTCAAGCAGGTACATTTCTTTATCCAATAAATGAACCATTGCTCTTAGGGACTCGGCAATGTTTACTTGGTGCCCACAGTCTATAGCTCTGCAATATGTACGCACAAAGGAACACATCAACTCCTACCTAGTGGCGGGGGAGAGAAAGACCATTTGGCCCACAAGGGGCAAAGATGAAGAAAGACGTGTGATAACACTAAAGAAAACTCAGTCACATACAAAGATTCACACTTAAATGCTGTGTGAGGGGGCATCACAACCTGAGATGTGTATGTGAACAGATATTATAACCACGTGAGAATGATTAAGAGACACTTTACGCAAAAAGTAGGTTTTGGAGATCCCGTCATGGCTCAGTGGTTAACGAATCCAACTAGAAACCATGAGGTTGCAGGTTTGATCCTTGGCCTTGCTCAGTGGGTTAAGGATCCGGTGTTGCTGTGAGCTGTGGTGTAGGTCGCAGACACAGCTCGGATCACTCCCTGCTGTGGCTGTGGCGAAAGCTGGCAGCTATAGCTCCTGTTAGACCCTTAGCCTGGGAACCTTCCTATGCTATGGGTGCAGCCCAAATAAGGCAAAAAGACCCCAAAAAAGTGAGTTTTAAGTAGAACAAAGAGACTGAGTGCTTTAGTGGGGAGGGAGGAGTAAAACAGTATTTCCAGGTCAGGAAAAAGCATACACAGAGTCTTAATTTACGTGAAGTAAAGAAAACATGGACTATAAAAAAATAAATCAGTGGAAAAAAGAAAACACGGATTTACTACTCAGGGGCAAAGAGGAGAGAGTCAATTATAAGTAGAGAAGGGAGATGAAGAGAAATAGACATGGTATAGAGTCAGAATAAAAATGAAGAGAAAAGAGATTTGAGTTGGAAAACAAAGAGAATTTTGAGGGTGAAGATATATAACTTTCTTCTAGCCTCATCTCATTTCTGCATTTGGAACAAGAAACTATAGTGGGTTAGGGGCTTTAGGGAAATGCCTCTAATATTTGAGAATAATAGAAACCTGTATATAGAAGTCTGTGTATATTGAGGCTTCCCAGACGCTTGGAGGTTAAGTAATTTGTACAAGTACAAGTGGCCTCTGTAAAGGCTGACTGTTAATTCTCCAGACTTGAGACTGATGTTTTTCTTACCATGTCGTCCTTTTTTTTACAAACCATTGCTTGGTGCTACTGGCAGACAGAAGGCTGGATTGAATAGACCAGTCTGACCCAGAATGGCATATGTTTTGGTTTATGTCTTTGTGACAAAGTTTCACTCCCTTTGCCCAATCCAAGATCCTCTACATTAACATGAATTAATTAACATTCCACCCTGGTGACAGAGAGTTCTATTAGGACATGATTTGATCATGATAGCCTTGTCTTTAAAATCCACTAATGCTTCACCACCTACAGGGTAGGTCCGTTCTCTTAGTGTAGCATATGGATAGGGTTGCCAGATTTAGCAAATAAAAATATGTACAGACACCCAATTATATCTGAATTTTAAACAATGGACTCTAAAAATTGTAAGTATATTCTGTCCAATATTTGGGATATACTTGTACTTAAAAATTACCCATTGTTTCTCTAAAACTCAAATTTAATTGAGTGTCCTGTGTTTCATCTATCAGCCCTACGTACAGGGCCCATCTCCCCCATCTTTGTCTTTAGACTTTTCTCACTCCATGCCCCCTAGTGCCTGATTTCCCAGCTATCTCCAAGACCCTCAAGTCGTATCTGCTGATAGGGTTTTATCCACATTTCACTCTCTGCCTGAACTAGAGTTTCTATACTTAAACCCAGACCTTGAGAAATGTGTAACCCCATGTGGGAGAAATCTAATAAATAAAACTGTAACCAGTCACGGCTCCTGGAAGTCCCCACCCCTACCCCTGCCAACAGGGCAAAGGGTCCTGAGTAGAGGTTGCAGCTATGCCATTAGGGGACAGTAATGGATGCCTCAAGCCTGGTCCTTTCAGTCTGAGGAGGTGCTGCCTGTTTCCAAATAACCAAGCCTTGCTTCCTCCTAAAATAACTTCGCATATGATGTTATGAGTGCTACCTTGACTCAGGGCTGCGTCTCAAAGCCCCATCCTTTCTGAGGCTACTCATCCTCCTTTCCAAACTGGCCATCCCCACCGTGATCCCTGCCTGATTCACATGGATCATCCACAGAAACTTGCAGCCACATGTTTACAGGTGTCCAGCTTCTACCCACACCAGACAGAGCAAAGCTGATTTCATAACCTGTGCCTCAAATGACGTTAGTGCTTTTGCTGAACTAGTTTCTGTCATGTCTTAATGGTGTCTATGCTGTAACCTCAGGAAACCTGACCCAAGGATAAACTACTTTGAACTAAAACTCTAGAAAACAGTATTAAAATTCTTTGAACTTGGACATTTAAATTCTAAACCAAGAATTAAGTATATTTTCTAGCTTGTTATGAGGAATAAAAATGAATTTAACTGCATTATTATTTATGAGAAAATGCTGACCCTGAATCTAAGAAAATCCTCTCATCTGGGGAAGCGTTCATTCTCGACATCCAAGGGAAAGTTGTTCTGCATTTTCAGATGACTTACAAAGGAGTGTGGGTTTCTGCAGAATTTTTCTGGGTAAATAAACAAATGCTACAAAGTTTTTTTACCAGTGACACTAGAAGTGTCAGAAATTGCAAGAAGAAGGGGGAAGGGGGAGAAGAGGAGGAGGAAAGGGGAGAAAGAAGAGGAGAAGAGGAAGAAGAAAAAAAAGAAAAAAAAATCTGCGCCTGTGTTTAGGCCTTTCCTTTCTCAGGCAAGGAACCACAGGCAGTCCCATGATAATCCTTTTTTCCCTCTTTGCACTGAAAAAAACCTTTGTGAAAAATCTTTACTTTTTGACTTTACAGAGCACTTCAACATCAAAATAATTATCAAGAAGCTGTGAAAGTTGTGCTGTGGCCCAGGTCAAGCCGTTCTCTCCTGAAGCAGGGGTACAGAGCCAGGGGTCCAGAAGCTGAGTGCAGCAAGTAGACAACACTTGGGAGCTGGAGAAAAGGGAGGGAACCGTAAGGAGGGGAATTTCATGCTGGCTTTAGGGCCCAGCACTGAATAACTTTGTGAAGAATTAGCTGTGTTCTTTAAAGTATTTCAGAGCTAATCGGGCAAAATATAGCTGCTTATTCATTCACATTCTTGAATTTTACATTTATGATTTATGAGCTTAGCAAGAATAATGATGATGATAATATAGAACAAAGGTATTCAGACAGCCACATCAGGCACTGGTGTTATATAAGACTCCTCAGAGAAATCTAGATTTGATGTTAAAAGGAGATAAGGAAAGCCTCCTTTTTGAAAAAGAAGGGCAACTAACTGGAAGAGTTTCCTGGCCCCCTTTTAGCACTTGATGCAAATTCTGTGCATGAAATAACCATCAAGATTTCCTGTGATCTATCAAACTGCTTTCCACAACTTGCAAAAAATTAAAGGATATTATTGGATTAAAACAAGCAAATACACTGTGCTCATTCTGTCAAACAGCCATGATATGCCCTGCTCAGAAAACAGGCTGTGCTCATTTTCATTGATTTATTTCAAAACTTTTCTCAGTCAAGGGGTCCTTGGAGGTTTAATAACATTCTGCTATAGACTGTAGCAGATATATTAGGTGGGATTGGGGAAATATAGCCATTAACATATAAATCTAATGCCTTATCAAGAATACATTTTTTTAGTTGGTGACAGGACCTAAAAACCATCATTTAATAGCATTACTTTCGGAAGCTCTTTCATTTGACGTGGATGCTTTAGTGATTTAGTGCCATGGCTGTAAAGTGTCAGGAGGATTTATTGATGTGAAGCAGATCAATTTATGTTAGGAAATGGGAACAAGACCTAAAACATCCCTTTTCTGACCTAAGATATTCTCTTGTTCTAAGCAGAATGGATTGAAGTAATATCGAATTAGCATCTCAATATTAACATTAGATATATTTTTTTCTTAAATTGCATTCTAAAGTAAATAGGAATTGTGTCTAGCAGCCATGGTAGAAAACAAAAGCTATTGTATTCATGGGCAGCAATAGTTTCTAGTTCCATCAAGGTCAGGTAATAATTTATCAATTATCAAGTAAGGAGCCGATTGTTAAGAGAACACTGAAGTTTTTCAGAGAAAGAAAAGGGAAAGAAATACCAGTTTGTTGAACTATATCAAATACAGTCATAACGAATCCCTCCCGCCATGTTGAATGCTATTTCCATGGAAACAAGGCTTACAAAAATAGCTAATATTCTGTTTTGCTTAGGAAACCAAGTTTACATGTTTCCTTCAGTGCAATTACTAAAACTGACTATGAGAGTTATCATTGGGCTTAACGTTGCTCCTAAGCAAGTGTGATAAGTGCTATGGCAGAGGTACGAACACAGTTCACAGGGACCACAGAGGGGGTCACCAAGCTTAGGCTATCCTGGAGGACTTCCTGGGAGAGGCGATGCCCGAGCTGTCTAGAAGGACAAGGGGTAGTTAGTTCAAGAATGAAGGAAGAGTTGTTTAGGCAGAGGAAATAAAAGAGCAATAAAAAAACAGTAGAGAAACAACTAAGAACCAGATTTTAGGTGTCATTGACTGCCTCACCGAGATCCTTTACATGGAAGACAAGGTGGGTCCACAGAGGACATCTGTTACCTTTCAATGCTGATTTCCATGAAAGTAACTATACACTTTCTTTTCTTGAAGAACCATACCAATTACTTATAGTATCTGAGCATTTAATTCCAGGTTAAGAACATACTGAAAAAATTTGTCTTCCAAAATAAACCTATTTTAAAATTTTATGTAGCATGTTCTAATAATACACAAATCAATTTTCATTATTCACTATCTGAGCTAATTCATGGTTCTTATTTATTTATTGTGATATTTGTATATAACAGCATATACCAGAGAGTAGAAAGAAAGAAAGATAGTACCTGCTTTCAAAGGGTACATATATAGTCTAGCAGGTGATATGGAAAATAGTATCATAACAGTAGAATAAATGCTATATTAGACATGATAAGATATTATAGAAATACAAAAGAGAATCTAAGAAGTAAACCATCTAATTGGGAGGGGTATAAGAGGAAAGAGAAGGCCATCAGGAGAATATGAACCCTGAACCATGTCTAAAGGACAAATGAGAGTGATCATGGAAGGTGGCAGGGGGAAGATGGGATGTGAAAGGAATCTTTTTCATGTCCCCCCGACTTATATTTAGAAAACAGCCAGTGTTTCAGTATGACTGGAATATGGGGTTTGTGTGAGGATGTGGATAAAGCAATATGAGTATTGAAGGAATTTGTGGAGTTTATTCCTTATGGATCTTTCAATTGGATACAACAAACAGTTGGAATCAAACTTGGGTCTTGATTCCAAATCTGAAAGGAAAATCATACCAGCAGAGTGGTGTAGTACAAAACTCAGATGGGGGAAAAAATGGTAGAATTCATAGAGGTAGACAATTCCAGGTATTGCATTGCCAGCCAAGGGAAAGTAATTATTGAAAGTTTTTCTTTTCCCTTTCTTACTCTTTGTATCAGTAAAATGATCCGTTGTTTTGAAAACACTGAACAGCAAGTACTCAGATACTGAATAATTCTTTTGACCCGTTCAACTTGGTATGTTTATACATTGGTTTGGCTTGGATATCCAAGAGGGAATATGCAGTGGACCCATTCACACCATTGATTTGGGTGTGACTTTTTGGTGGTTGACAGTTTGAGCTCTTTTGTTTTTCTCCTTGTAAGTTTCTCATCCCAATAACATCATTTCTATTCTCTGAGGCTTCTCCGATAAATCTAACATGACAGGTTAGGAAGCCCACGACATAAAGTTTTTTAGGTAATAATGCTTCCTTCCGAACTTGGCAGAAATCTTACTGGTATTAGAGGTGAAGGTAGAAGAGGCACTCCGCAGTGGATTTCAGAGCTCAGAAGTAGGAGAGAAGATTGAAAGCACTCCCAAGACCAAGTGTGGGAGATGCACTTCACTTTGCTCTATCTGAGATATGACTTTCACTCACTACTCCTTCTTGCATGCTTGATTTGCAATGCAAACATCAGCTGGGTATCAAGACTTGGAGATCTAGAAAAGACTGTTTTAAATCCCTTCTATTCCCAGAGATGTCCAAATTCTCCCCACAATTTATGGTCATCTGTGGGGATTCATATTTTTTAAGAATTGGCTGCCTCAGGCTCCTCTGTCTCCAGGAAGAACCACACACATGAAGGATTTGTGAGCTCAGCAGTCTCTACTAGAGATTTAGGGTAGAGTAGGGCGTTAGGAACTGCAAGAGCAGTTCAAACAGCTCAGAGAACAGCTTTCTGCCTTCAGCTTGGCTGCATTCTCTCTTTTTATTTCTCCTTTCTCTTACTCCCTTCTCTGGAATCACATAAAATTCTCCCCTTGCCTAATGCATAGCACTGTAGCATTCAGTTTTTGAAGAGCTCACTCTGTTCCCCAAGTATTTTCCACCAAATATAATACCCTATGAAGAATTTGGTGATAACACTTTTTTCTCCTTACAACAGGTGTTTTTGTTCACCCTCAAGTTAAGTTCTGTCCCCTATTCAGAATTTACTATTTCATATTTTTTCCTAACACCTCATTTTACTCATATTTTCATTGAGAAAAACAGAAGCCATCCCAAGGAAGCTTCCTTATTGTCCCAGGACCAGTTTTTTTTTTTTTTTTTTTTTTTTGCCTTTTGTCATTTTATGGCCGCGGGTCGCACCCGCGGCATGTGGAGGTTCCCAGGCTAGGGGTCTAATCGGAGCTGTGGCCACTGGCCTGTGCCACAGCCACAGCAACGCAGGATCCGAGCCGCGTCTGCAACCTACACCACAGCTCACGGCAACGCCGGATCGTTAACCCACTGAG
>PVHT020000105.1:227701-262200 GCA_004024745.2 Catagonus wagneri | reverse complement strand
AGGACCAGTTTTACACACTTATCCATGGCATTGATTTTTGCCTTCTTTCTTATTATGATGAAAGGTTCCTCTTTGTCCACAAGAGCTAAAAGTTCATCATGTTCTCCTCCTTATTTACTTTCTTAAGAGTTTTACTCTGTTACCCCTCTTTCCAGCATCACCAATTTCTTCAGGTCAACTGGATCTTCCCCAACAGTATATGAATTTTCTTGCATCTCCAATCCTTTTTTTTTTTTTTTAGGGCTGCCACTGTGGCATATGGAAGTCCCCAAACTAAGGGTTGAATTGGAGCTGCAGCTGCCAGCCTGTTCCACAGCCACAGCACTGCCAGATCTGAGCCATGTCTGCAACCTACACCACAGCTTGTGGCAACTCCAGATTCCTAATACACTGAGTGGGACCAGGGATAGAACCTGGGTTCGTTTCTGCTGAGCCACAATGGGAACCCCACACTTCCAATCTTACACAAAATTATAAACTAATTTATGTTCTTCTCTAGCTGTCAGGCTCGCTCTTTTTTCCCCTTTACAGACAAATTCTTTTTTCTTTTTTCTTTTTTTCTTTCTTTCTTTCTTTTTTTTAGGGCCTCACCTGCAGCATACAGAGGTTTCCAAGCTAGGAGTCCAAATGGAGCTACAGCCGCCGACCTATGCCACAGCAACACCAGATCTGAGCCATGTCTGTGACCTACACCACAGCTCACGGCAACGCCAGCTCCTTAACCCACCGAGCGAGGCCAGGGATTGAACCTGCAACCTCATGGTTCCTAGTCGGATTCGTTTATGCTGTGCCACGATGGGAACTCCCCAGACAGAATTATTTTAAGGCCTGTTCATGTTGTCTCTATCTCCCCACCTACAAGTAACTCTTCGACCATTATAATACACTTTTTCCCTTCACTCTACCACTGAAAAAATTTATCTAAGGCACCCATGATCTCCATGTTGTAAAATTCAATGGGACACTTTTCTCTCCTGCTCTTCCTTGACTTCTTGCCAGTATCTAACAAGGTGATCACTTCCTCCTTTCTGGATACTTGTTTTACTTTGGTCTCTGATTCCACGATTGCCTGGTTTATCTCTCGGCTCTCATGCATCTTTTTTCTAGGCTCTTTGACTCCTTCTCCTATGTTCACCTGCTAATAAAATGGATCCCACAGGGTTCAGCTGCACCCCCTTTTCTATGCTCTTCCTATGTAATGTCATGGTTATAAAAATGGAAGACTTCCAAATTATTTTTTCCATTTTCAAACTCCCCTTCCTGGTCCCGCCTCAAATAGAAGAATGCTTATTTAATACTCCAGTTGGTTATCGCTGAGAAAACATATTTAGTATGTTCAAAATAGAAATTTTGATTTTTGCCCTAAAATCTATCCCACCCCCATAAAAATAAGTAATAACACCATTTTCTCAGCTGCCAAAGCAAGAGATCTGTGAATCATTCTTGATTATTTTGTCTCTCATTCTCCACCTTCTATGTCTCAGCAACTCCTAGTAATTCTACCTCTAACATAAATTAAAATCTACCCATTCTCCAACTCTGCTGTCATCCCAGCCATGCGAGCAGCATCTTGTAAACTCTCATTAAATCCTAATAAGTCCCTTCCCATCCCCTTTCAACCTATTTTTGGTAGCTAGAATGATCTTTTATTATTATTATTGAATTATAGTTAATTTACAATGTTCCTTCAATTTCTGCTACACAGCAAAGTGACCCAGCCACACATACACATACATTCTTTTTTTTTTCATGCCACCTTCTCCTCATGTTCTAACCCAAAAGACTGGGCACAGTTCACTGTGCCATACAGTAGGACACCATTATTTATCCATTCTAAATGTAATAGCTTGCATCTACCAATCCCAAACTTCCCGTCCATCCACTTCTCTCTCCATTCCCCCTGGCAAACACAAGTCTGATCTCCATGTCCTTGAACTGTTTCTGTTTTACAGATAGATAATCTGTGCCATATTTTAGACTTCACATATAAGTAATATCATATGGTGTTTTTAAAAAAAGAAATGACAACTCACGGAATGGGAGAAAATCTTTGCAAATGATGCAACCGTCAAAGGCTTAATCTCCAAAAAATACAAACAACTCAACAACAAGAAAACAAACACCGAATCAAAAAGTGGGCAGAAAACCTGGAGTTCCCGTCGTGGCTCAGGGGATAACAAATCTGACTGGGAACCATGAGGTTGCGGGTTCGATCCCTGGCCTTGCTCAGTGGGTTAAGGATCCGGCGCTGCTGTGAGCTGTGGTGTAGGTTGCAGAGGCAGCTCAGATCTGGAGTGGCTGTGGCTGTGGTGTAGGCTGGCAACTGCAGCTCTGATTAGACCCCTAGCCTGGGAACCTCCACATGCCGTGAGTGCGGCCCTAAGAAAAGGCAAAAAGACAAAAAAAAAAAGTGGGCAGAAGACCTAAACAGACATTTCTCCAAAGAAGACATACAGATGGTCAGCAGGCACATGAAAAAATGTTCAATATCACTAATTATTAGAGAAATGGACATCAAAACTACAATGAGCTACCACCTCACACCAGTTAAAATGGCCATCATTATGAAGTCAATAAACAATAAATGCTGGAGAGGATATGGAGAATAGAGTGATCTTTTAAATGCAAATCTGATTCCGCAATGGCTTCTTACTCTTCCTGAAACCTTGGTCTTGGCCTACAAGTCCCCATATTACTGCTTACTTTTACAACTATAACTTGACACCTCTACCATTCACTTGGTTTGATCCATCCCCATTCTAGCCCTTTCTTAATCCCTTAAATGTACGAATTTTCTCTGGTCTTAGGGCTTATGCACATGCTGATTCTTCTGCCTAAAGTCATGATTCCATGGTTCATTGCATTTTTGTTTTCTTGTTCTTCAGCTCATCAGAATGATCTTTCCTAGTCATCTGAGGCTCCCATTCCCATTTGCTATCACTCCCTCCTCTTTGATTCCTCCATAACTTAGGGTTGCTTTTCTGGTTTGTTTGTCTCTCTCACAAGACTATCGCTTTAGAGCCTTTAAATTTGGAGGGCTCTGTCCCACTCAAGATATTTTGGTTTGTCTAGTCTGATATGAAGACTGAGTATCAAGATTTTTAGTAGCTTCCTGTGTGATTTTGTTGGGCAGCCAAGACCTCGGGACCAGTGCTTCTCATAATGTGGTCTCCAATCAACATTGTCAGCATCACTTATGAACTTGTTAGGAATGCAAATTCTCAGGCCCCACCACAGGTCTACTGAATTAGAATCTCTCCAATGGATTCTGATGCATGTTAAAGTTTAAGAAACTGCTCTCAGAATGAAGTCTATGAGAGTTATTCCCTGTTTCCAGATACTTACTGCACAGTGTCTTTGGCCTAGAAGGCATAATAGGATGAACAAATGATTAATCAATAATAATCAGTCAATAAATGAATAAATCACATAAGTCATATAATAAATGAAAGGCTTTCTCTTGCAAAATTGAATGCTGGTGATCTGATGCCAATGCACTTCCCTCTACAAAGACCTAAGGATAAATTTATTCTACTAGCCCTCACTAAAAGAGTGTGTTATATCAGAGAGAGAAGAGCAGCAAATAGTGTTATTTTCTAAACTGCTGCCCTAGCAATTTCCTTTCTCAGCCCCATTTATATTGTTCCAAACACTAAAGCACTGAGTGTTTTGACAAGTGTGCTATTTTCACTTCTATGACTTCTACCTCTAATTCAAAGGTGGCAAAGTGGAGAGGCTATTTACTAGATTTCATTGGTAACAGATTAGCTCAACACACATTTATTTTCCTTTAATTTCCCAGTGACTGGGTCACTAACGGCCTGCCCAATCCAATTAGGAGATGCCTGCCTTTTCCTGGATGATGATCCATGTATTGCATGCGAACAGTCTTCAGTTGAACACACAGAGTTGCTATTATCTGCACCTCATTCCCAGCACCATCTCAAAATCTCACAGTTCTCAGAATGCAAGGTGATTCCTCTCCTTTCTTAGACACTTTATCATGCTGAGAATGCCCAGACACTGGAAGAACTGTGGTGATTGGCTTTCTAGAGAAAGAAGAAAAGATTATCTACTCTAATTCTAGTGTGAAGTTGATATATAAGCTACAGAGAAACAATGATATTAGTTCAAGCTGCTCAGAGTGAATTATACCTCCCCTTGGATAGCGCCTCTAACAAATAAGCCAAAAGCTGTTGCCGGAGGTGGATGCTAATTCTGTAACTGAAGCTTGTTTCTGGCATTATTCTCTATAATGCATCGCTCTTCCAGACCCCAGGGAGAATAATGTTACCGCTCTATATTGGCCTTAGGGGCTGTGCCTGCAATATCCTCTCCTGCCAGGGATGCCCTGGAGAGCTTTCTTCCCAGATCAGAGGGGCCTAATTGGCATGCATTTCAGTGGCTTTCCTGCAGGGGCAGCAGCGGCAGATTTGAAGGGCCATGCAAGGACTATGCTCAACAAAGATGTGCCCCATAACCCCACTCCCTTCTCCCTTCTGGTCCCTGGTAGCTAAAATTCTCCCTTTAAACGTCAGGAGTAGGGACCTGTTGGGGTAAATTTCTTCCTGACTATCTCCCTATACTTACTTACTTAGTTGTCATCTTTCCAAGATTAGTGATGATTTTAGCTTAACTAGGTAAATCATTGCAAAATTCTTGAAAAAAAAAATCCAGACAGAAAATGAGACCACAGGTAAAATCATGGGCCCTGCACACCCCATTCCAGGAATCAGGGAAAACAGATACCCTCATCTCATGCTGCATGACAAATGGAATTTGTACATGCTCTGAAATATCCCATATGCCTTGGGCATGGTGAAAAGAGTGGATAGTCAGCTGCTATAATGAGAATCTATTATGGGAAGTGATCCTGCCACTAGAATCCTCTTAAAATGATAAACATAAGCCAGGAACATAGTATGGAGATTAAATAAGTTCTATCAAAATAATGATAGAAAATATGGCATGATGAACATCCTGACCACATACAAAATCTCCAAAATACAAAATATACAAAATATCCTGGGCTGACCTAGATGATTAAAACTTCCCATTTCTTCACTCCTTTGTACTCAGAAAAGAAGGTTCCTATTATATTTGGGGCAGAGGAAAGATGGAAGGGATAGTGGTAATACCTTAATCTACTTTTTGCCATTGGAGCCTCCACTTAAAGCTGTTTATTACTTTAGTTCTCTTCATCTGGATGGGCTCTGATGCAGAAGAACAGGGGTAAGTCTGGAAGGGCAAGCCCTGGAAGCAGCATGAAGATAATGGTGCCTTGTGTGTGGCGGAATGTGGCAATGGAAAGGTGATGGCCAGAAAGAGAAATGAAAGTCACCATCTACTTTGCAGTTTTTTTTGGTCTGCAGTCAGAGTAAACTTTGAAAATTTAACTCCAGGCATACCATTCTCCAGTTACTCCAGTGACTTCTCATCACATGAATATGAAAACATGAAAGGCACCTCCTACCCATCTTTCAGGTCTTATTTCACAGCCCTGTGACACCCTCCTTTACACCCTATACTTTATAAAGCTCATCTTGATTTCATGTTGATGAGTGACTGTGTAATTAGTTGTTTAACATCTATTGTCATTAGATTGCAAGCCATCTTACATTGATGCTTTATTTTCAGAATGTTCTAAAGAGGCTTGCTTATTGTAAATGTTAAAAAATTATTTGTTGAATAATTGGGTTGGAAAACATAAGGTGTCTACAGACAAATTGTAGAAAAGGATAGAATCAAGTAGATAAATATTTCAATCTAAAACTCTGTATTTCTCTCCTCAGGAAGAAAAAAAGATGGATACTGTCTTGCTAAAAGTAATTGGGATAAATTTTTCCATTTTAGCTAAATTAAAATCTGGTAACGTCTCTCTCTCTCTTTTATTCTTTGTAAGGCTGCACCTGTGGCGTATGGAGATTCCTGGTTGAATCAGAGTGGCAGCTGCTGGCCATCTCCACAGCCAAAGCAACGTTGGATCCAAGCCACATTTGCGACCTGTGCCACAACTAGCAGCAATGCCGGGTCCTTAACACATTGAGTGAGACCAGGGATTGAACCCACATCCTCACAAAGAAAATATCAGGTTCTTAACCTGTTAAGCCACAACAGGAACTCCTAAATTCTATTTTCTAGTGTAAAAATTCAGGTAATCTAGTGGGTAGTTATATGTTATATGGGATAAATAAAATGATAGCCAACTCTTGTGCATCAATTTATATTATCCTTGACAAATTTTGATCTTGAGCCAACTTTTTTTCATACTAAATAAAATGCAAGATGACGTTCAAACTTGGGTATGGTTAGAGAACACAAATACAATGAGAAAATTCCAAACTCAAATCTAGAATTATTTTTTGGCTGTTTTGGACTACCTACACTACTTGTTAGTATGTATAAGCAGCTAATTGAGAGCCCGCTATATGATAGTATTATAAGCAACACTTATTTTATTTAAACCACATTAGACCCAGAAATTCTATTCCCAGGGTATATATCCAAAAAAAAGGGATATACATTTCTACAAAAAGAGAATGTTCATGTCTGCCTTACTTCTAATGACTCCAAACTGGAAACAACTCCAAGGCTCATTAACAGCAGAATGGATGTAAAGAACATGTCCATGTAATAGAACATGACTCAGCATTAAAAAGGAATTACCGATATAAACAATAACATAGTTGAAACTCATAGACATTGTGTTGAACAAAAGAATTCATACCCTACAGTTCCACTGAAGTGAAATCCAAGAAGAAGCAAAACTAATTTATGATACTTAGAAATGTGAAACGTGATTGTCTCTGGACAGGGATATGGATAGAAGAGAGACTGGGAAGGACTATGAGGAAACTTTTCGGGTGTAGGAAGTGTTCTTTATCTTGATTTGGGTGATTTCAATCCAGGTACATGTACTCATCGAAATGCATTGAATGAACACTTGAGTACCTTTTACTGTAGATAAATTATGCCTCAATAAGACAAAAGTCAAAAATGCAAACCAATAATTTGTCGAGAAAGTATGTTAAGGGCATAAGAAATAAAATGTAGTTGGTTTCTTCCAATATATTTGACATTAAAATTGGAAAAAATAAAAACAGCCATTAATATACATAATCAGTTATATATGAATTCAACTGTGCCCTTAAATTATAACAAACCTATTATGTGGTTAACCCTCATGTCTACCCATGAGTCCAACAGTGAAAGCCAAAGCTCCACCTAAGTAGGGATTTTATCGTGTTTACATATCCTAAGCATCAACTCAGCGCCTGAACTGATTCTTACCTTGAAGAATTTGGTCTCAGTTTCTTCATCAATATACTAGAAATAAAATCTGAATTCCCTAAGTGTGTCCTATAAACAACATTATAGACCAAAAATACTTTTGAAGTAGTTAAAGATCTAACTCTGCCCAAGTGAAAAGTCATTTTGATATGTTCAGTAGGTGGCTTTATGCATTAGTTCTTCCTTTTCCCCATAAATTGACCTAGCTAAGATAATGACCCCAGAACTCTGGCCGACAGAGACTTACATAGTCAAGGTTTTAAGATTTAGCTCAGGGAATAAATCACCTACAGAGACTTTCCAATACTTTCCCACCACCACCAACACACACACACACACACACACACACACACACACTCAAATAAAATCAGCCATACCTTCTTTCGTACCATAAGGGCAAGAATTTGTTTTATTAATCTTTGTATCTCTAGTGGCAAGAAGAGTAGTCCATACAGGATAGGTGTTTAATATATTTTTTTTAAATAAATGGATCTCAATTTATTAAAATAGTTTGGTAGAGTGATTTGATTTTCCAGGGAATATAGAATGTGTGCTGCTATCTACATGATTAAATTTTATTTATATCCTCAATGGAGGAGAAAATTACACCTCATGGAGATTAAGTAGTTAGTTACTTGCTCAAGGTAGCTCAGTTAGAAGGTAACTGATGTGGGGTTCGTTACCACAATTGTCTCCCCCCAGTGGTCATAACCATCGTTTTGTACTGCCATATTACCGAAGCTGTTTTTCCAAATGCATTACATTTCAGATCTAACCTCAGTAAAACTCAAATGATAGAAGGTAATCTTCCTAAAGATGGAAAGATCATCTCTTTGATGATTAAGCTTTCATTGCTGGTTAGAGTACCAGGAGAGAAATGAAAAAAATGACAGGGTCAGTCAGGTTCAAGCAAGTCTCTTTTGAACTTTGCAACCTGGGAAAGTTCACTGGAGCTCTCTGAGCCTTCATTTACTTATCTTTAATTAAAGAAAATATGATCTACCCTGTTTTATCTCTCACGGTAGAGAAGATCAGAACACAATATGTGAAAGTGTTCTATGAAATATAGAGAGCCATAAAATGTTCAAAAGAAGAGACATATCAGGAATCACTGAACTGTGGGAGATTGGGTTGAAATCAGATAGTATTTTAATCACATTAAAAATTTTTTGGGTCTCTCTCTATATAATATACACGTACATTTATATGTGCTCTTTTCTTACAAATCTTATAAAAATGAAGAAGACTCGGGTAATTTATGCAGTCTTTTCAGCTGAGGATTTTTCTATTAATTCCAACCAGGGAGACCTAATGGATTGGTTCACCAGCCTGAAATGAGAGGCCTTGTGACCATGTGGCCTACTCATTTAAACAGATGGAATAACACATTCAGTGCTAATTAAAAATCTTCAAAGGGTCTTCAAAGGGTAGCAGTAAATACTATGTATTCCCCTTATTAAAATACTAGCAGACGAAGAAATCCTTTTTTTTCTCCTTAATGAATATAGGATTCCCATCTGTTATCTTTGTAAAAATGCACCATGTAATGCAGAATTGAAAATGGAATTTAAAAAGACTGTGTCATTCTCTTTCTTTCACAGGAATACATTCTTTTCTGAAATAAAATATGCCTTTTTTTTTCAGTCAAGCCTTCCTTTGAAGTCATAGGAAGCTATTGGTCAGTCAGTGACCAGGTGATTCCTGACCTCCTCTATTTCAGTAATATGTTCTATCACTGAAATAGATAAGGCCAGGAATCAACAGTGATGGATACCAGAGATTGTCTTACTCAATGCCCATCCAACTGCCCATCTTCCTGTACCAGGGGGTCTGGGAAGTTTGGGCTGGTGTTTCCCAGATGCTCAAGGGCAAGGATGCAGTCATATGTGACCACTACATCTCCACACAGCCCAAAAGATTCTGGCATCTGGTTTTAGTGTGTTAGGCCAGTAGAGGACAATGGGGGCAGCACCATCCTTTCAGCAAAAAATAATCCTCTGAGGAACATTGGGCATTTTTCATACTTGTTGTATCTGTAGCTGATTATATACAAGCTTGTTTTTCTGGCCCTCCCAGAGAAGTTTGTGAGCTATCTAACATCATTTAATAAATCATTTTCTGCTCAAACTAGCCAGAGCTGAATTCTAAGAGTCCTGACATTTATAGTTAATGTTGTATGGGATTTTAACCAGGGAGGACACAGATCTATTGATACACTTTGACGAACACTGCTAGTTGCCTACCCAATTGCCTTTCCCCTCTTTCTTATTAACAGAATCCTATTTTTTAGAGGGTAGCAGTGTCCCCAGTTAAAAATAAAAATTGTATTTCCTAGCTTCTCCTGCAACTAAGCAATCCTGTGGACATAATTCTAGCCAAAAAAAAAAAAAAAAGTCAGCTGAGGATATCTGAGTAAGCTTTGCTTCCGTGATGTAAGCACCACTCTCCTACTACATCTTCTTGGCCAGAATGTAGAAGGAGCGGTTGGAGCTTTGGCATCCATCAAGGGACCATCACGGAAAGGCCAGGAGAGTTGCAGAGACCTTGCCCTAACATCCATGAGCCTCAGTACCAGTGCCAGCAACAAACACCTGCATCACCTCTGGACTTTTGCTGCATGAGAGAAATTCATCTTCAATATTAATTTCCAAATACCACCATGCTGGGGATTAAAGTTTCAACATGAAAAGATGCTCAACAGCATTAATAGAGAAATGCAAATCAAAACTACAAGAGGTACCATCTCACAATTGTCAGAATGGCCGTCATTAAGAAGTCTACAAATGACAAATGCTGGAGAGGTTGTGGAAAAAAGAAAACCCTCATACACTCTTGTTGGGAATGTAAATTGGTATGAACACTATGGAAAACAGTATGGAAGTGCCTCAAAAAACTAAATATAGAATTACCACATGACCCAGCAATCCCACTCCTGGGCATATATCAGGATAAACTTCCATTCAAAAAGATACACGTAGAGAGTTCCCCTCATGGCTCAGTGGAAACAAATCTGACTAGTATCCCAGAGGACTCAGGTTCAATCCCTAGCCTCACCAGTGGGTTATGGATCTGGTGTCACTGTGAGCTGTGGTGTAGGTCACAGATGAGGCTCAGATCTGGTGTTGCTGTGCCTGTGGCATAGGCCAGCGACTACAGGTCCAGTTCGACCCATATCCTGGGAACTTCCATATACCACAGTTGCGGCCCTAAAAAAAGGCAAAAAAAGATACATGCACCCCTAGGTTCACTGCAGCGCCATTCTCAATAGCCAAGACATGGAAACAACCTAAATTTTAATGGACAAGTAAATGGATTAAGAACATGTGGTACATATACACAATGGAATACTACTCAGCCATAAAAAGCATGAAATAATGGCATTTGCAACCATTTGGATGCAATTAGAGATTATCATACTAAGTGAAGAAAGTCAGAAAAAGACAAATACCATATGATATCACTTATTTGTGGAATCTAAAATATGACACAAACGAACCTATCTACAAAACAGAAATAGACACACAGACATAGAGAATAGACTTGTGGTTGCCAAGGGGGAGAGGGGAAAAGGTGAGATGGACTGGCAGTTAGGGGTTAGTAGATGTAAACTATTACATTTAGGATGGATAAGCAAGGAGGTCCTACTGTACAGCACAGGGAACTATATCCAGTCTTCTGGGATAGACCATGATGGAAAATAATACAAAGAAAGAATATGTCATCTCACGTTCCTCAGTATAAATTACTGAGTCACTTTGCTGTACAGAAGAAATTGGCCCAACATTATAAATAAACTATACCTTAATTTAAAAAACAATTGGAGGGGACCCAAACATTCATTGCAGCAGCAACTTTAATAGCATGTACCTCCAGTAACAGGTAGCCCGCCCCTGTCCTATATTAGGAAGTTGGGCTAGATTACCAAGCACCCCTCAGTTACTTTCCTCACAACTTGGCCCTTACTTATTTTTTCCTGAAGAAGTTTCCAATTTCTACCCCCAATTATTAGGAAAAGAAATCCTATCCCCTATTTAGGATCCCACACTTAACTCTCAAAAGACCGAAAAATGGGCAAATTTAACTATCCTGCCAAAACTCCCAAATATCACATAATCTTATTAAAGTTAATGAGTTCCCAATCAGTTACACTCTTTAAGCACAGGCTAAATGACCTTTGGGAGGGGATAGTCAAAACAACGAGTACAATATTTGACCATTTGACTGTGGCTTAAAAAAAAATGTTTCTGCAGTTTCATAGATCTTGGATTCTGCCAACATTGCTCTCACAATGTTTTCAACTTAAATGCTGAGACCTTGTTTATCCCACTTACCCCTGCTGTCATTGTGATGACCATCCCACCCCTCTAATGCCATATGGGCCACAGCTGTACTCTTGTTTTATGGGGTACAAAGAAAGGCTTTGGGAGGGAACTGAAACCATGAGGCCAAAGGTTAAACAGATTAGAAAAAGAAAAAAAAAAAAAAAAGAGGAATGATGAAAGGAGATTAGTGGGTGCAGAAGGGTGTTGAGTTTATTGAAGCAGGAGTTGGAAGTGAATAGATTACAAAATTGAATTAAGTTCAGTTTCTGGAAAAGAAACTGTATTTAGACACGTGAAGGCATGAGGACCAGGTGAACAATCCAGCTTCAGGTGCTAGAGAAGGACCAGGAAAACAGTTACAGCTTGCAACCAGGGAGAATGTGCCAGCAAAAGTCTGCTTTCCTCACATCTCAAGCTCAAAATGATTGCTCAAGGGTAGAAGACACAAGAGATAACCAGACATCTGAACCTGTAATGTGCTGACCTGTTTGCAGTCTGATATTTTGGTATTTCCCGCCTGTATAAAAGTAGTTCCTTGCACTCTAAACAGTTAGGCTGAGTCTGATGTTTCTGATGAGTCATGACAAAGTCAGAGACCTGACAGGGCTTAGAAGATAGTGCTGTGTTCCCGGGCCATCTGGTCGGGCAGATCGGGCAGTAACATCACTGACTAACACAGGACGCCTCCTGGGTGTGAAGGGCCCTGACTGCCTATCATCTGCTCTTCTTTAACTGATCAGTTCTGCTGACTCCCACAACAGCCCCCCTTTGGTCCAGAGACCACATTTCTGCCTGCTCAACCCTGGCATTGTTTAAGGTAAAAGGTTTCATCTCACGTTCCTAAGCTCTTGGTGTTTGCTGACTAATGTTTCAGGTGACTGCGAAGAGGCATCATTCCTCAGCCAGGCCAATAATACTTTGCTACTCATTAAATCACAAATCCTCAAAACCCAGTCCATACCCCAGCTTGCCTTCAGTAAAGCAGGTGATCAATGGGAAACTGAAAAAAACACACTCTGCGCTAACTTTCTTTCTCCTGGCTTGCTTTGAGGCTTTCCCGCCCCAACACAGTTCCCTAGGATGGCTCAAGCTGCTGGGGAAACGACTAGCAGAGGCACAGCCTGAACCACCCCTCTCTCTGAGGCATCTCCTTCTGTGAGGCATCCTTCCTTCCGTGGCAGATGCTGCAAGGAAATGTGCTACTAAAGTTTTGCATAAGCCCTTCTCAGACTCAAAATACCTCTTTGCTTCCTCTGTCCTGTATTCTCTTACCTCCCACAACCCAGACAAAAGTTTGCGGCCATCTATCAAACTAGCCCTTCAGAAAGGTCAGCTTCCACTTCCCTGGACTCGTAGGAATAGCCAGTTGTTTGCTACGGGGGGCTGAATCCTTGTGAAAATTACTTTGGTCCTTGCCCTCCAAATAACATATAGATTTTTCCCATAGATAAAACTGCTATTTGCAATAAGAAGGATAAAAAAGACAAAGGGCTTTTTTGATTTGTACTGACAGCCCGGCTTTCTTTAAGTTGAAAATGGGCTAACCATCACAATACTGAGGACCTGCCAGTCTGATCCTTCTCTTGGAGCCTCCAGGCCAACTCAGGAACACTCTGCCTCCCCAGCTCTCTGCTGGGTCCTCCTCCCCTCTCCACTGCTCCCTGCTCTACTGCCCCTCCTCCAAAACATTACTGAATGCTTACATAAGACAAATTCCATGAATCTCTGCAACTCAGGGCTGTGGAAACACTCCCTGTTAAATTCATGTGTTGATATCATTCATGTCACATTAACTGTATTCAGAGTTTCCTTAATTTATACTAGGTTTCTAGAAAGCAGAGATGGATAGGGCAGGAAACAAGGTTTAATTCAATTTAATAAATGTTTGTCAAGGGTTATACGCATGGTAACATCTTTGCATAGAATCACGCAAGAATAATAGCTAATAAGTGCTCTTTGGTGAGAATCATATTTTATATTATGTTGAGAGAAATTTAATTTTTTGTTATGGGAGTTTTTGAAAAGAGGAGAAAGTAATCACCATTCTCTCATCACAAATCGGGGTTTTATTGAAATTTTGAAAGACTGTATTTCGAAGAATTTCTAGATACTCTTCAAGTAAAGGTTTTTTTTCTTTTTAAATTAAAAAAAAAGTGGAAGAAAGCGTTACTCATGGAATGGTGTATTTCATGCTAACATTCCTTTTTTAAAGTTTCAAGAAATTAAAAAGAATGACCAAGTAAAATCTGTATAAATGTTTATTCCAAGTCCTGTCCATACTATAGCAATCATTCCTAAAGACAGAAACTTGGGGTGATTGGAAACATGTCCAGTTTGTTCTTAATCTGTCAATATCAGTCTTGAATGTGATCAGTTAACACATCACAGTGTGAGGTTACATTCTAATAAAATGGGCCAACAGGAAGAAATATTCTGCCTGGAATTATGCCATCTTTAAGTTCCAAAGCAGTTTAAGAAGTCACTGGAACAGTATCTCTCTAAGATGGGAAAAGCTGTGGTGATGGAGGCTTTAGTATTTCTTGTGCTTTTTCAAAACAAAACTTGACCTTGATAGAGACTTCAAAAGTAGCATGAAGACACTGCTTACAACATTCTCTTAAAGTATCAAAATTCATTGCCCTTGGAGTGAGTCTTGGGGAGTTAATGCTAAGGACAGTCAGGGTAAGAGTATAACCTCTTCCTTATCCTGTCTCCCAGAGGCAGGGTAGGTGGTGGCTTCCATGTGCAGCAGGAGCCATGCTGAGCAAAGCTACTGTTACAGTGTGGAGGTTCCCTAAAAAAACTAAATATAGAACTACCAGGTGATCTGGCAATCCCACTACTGGGCATATACCCAGAGAAAACCATAATTTGTGCACGCCATTGCAGCATTATCTACAATAGCCGAGACATGGAAGCAACCTAAATGTCCATCAACAGAAGAATGGATAGAGATGTGGTACATATATGTAATGGAATACTACTCAGCCATAAAAAAGAATGAAATAATGCCATTTGCAACAACATGGATGGACCTAGAAACTACCATACTAAGTGAAATAGGACTAAATTGTATAATCTCTCAGTATTGCGGGGAGTTTTGTTTTTTTTGTTTTGTAAAATAGGGATCATTTTACTTACATTGCAGTGCTACTGTGAGGGTTAAAGAAATAATAAAGGTAAAGAATCTGGCACAAAACAGATGCCCATTAAGTAGATGTGTTAGTAATTCCTTTATATCAAAAACCCTAAAATGACTCATTTTATTTAGAAGTTGCTTAACTGCCAAAGCTACCAGCCAACTAAGAACCAGGAAAGAAGAGCAAAGCAATCAAGACCAAGATAGTCTAATCAAAATAAGCAATCAAACAACCCTCTGGTCCATTATCTTAATAGAGCTTCCCCAGAGGCCTCCTGAGAGCCTATTTACTCCAAGGGGGCCCTGGTACTAAGGGGCTTGGTTACAAGGCTTCCCAGCTCATAGATGATTAGAAATGCAAATTAAGAGAGGAAGAGTCTGCTAGGAGCAATCTGGCTGCCACAGGAAAAACAGAAATGCCGTAACAGTCAGATAGGAGAACTCAAAAATGCAGACTAGTCTGGACTCTCTGAGGAGGGCAGAATCCCTAATAGCAGATTACCAGCCCTCTGAGAAGCTTACCCTGGCATTTCATCACTCATTTTGGCAAAGCTGCTGCTACTCCTCTGTTCCACCAATGCCCCATCCATGCCCTGTTTACAGCCCTGGACTGTAGTAATTTGCCTTCTGTATCCTTGTCCCAATTTGCCCTTAAGCTCTTTAAATGGCAAGAGCAATACTGTATTCATCTTTGTATCTCTGAGTCTCTAACTTAATGATGGATGCTCTCTCTCTATATCTATATGATTCAACATATGCTCTCTCTATGATTTAACATATCACAAGGGAGACAAGAATTTGAATTGATGTTTTTCAAAGATAGGAAACAATGCAAAGGACTTTGAGAAAGTTTTTACTCAAAGTCATTACAGCTTTTGAAAGTTTTCACCTAAACAGGCAAGGTTCAATAGCCTGGAAAATTAATGTTTATATGAAATGGATCATTACCTGAGGGCTCTGGATAAAGGAGGTATTTCCCTGGCCAGTGACCCACCAGTGAGGAGAGGAGAGGAACCACAGCAGGAGAGGGGCCTGTGTCTTAATGGGCACTAGGAAAAATCAATGGAGAGGGAGGGAGGGCAAGAGACAGATCAGGACTACTGAAGCTGAGTGTGATCGAGGTCACGACTGTACTAAGGTCCAGACCTTCTTCTGCTTTTTCCCTAAAACTAGAGTAGCCTTTTAGAGGGAACTTGGAAAACTGATTGGAGTTACTTTGGTAGGTGGCATCAACCTTACTCATTTGAAAGAATGAACCTAAGGCAGGATGATGTAGCAAGACAATAACTTATTAGCTCAATTATGAGGCATCTATACTGCAGATGCCTTTGTAAGGGTGCTCTTACAAAGCATAGAGGAAGTCTTTGGCTGACAAAGAGGACTAAACTATGGAAAGACTCAGGATGAAAGAATCCACAGGTATCAAGACTGGTTGTTGGCACAGTTTCAGGGAGGGAGGGAGTCAGAGGGGCAGCAAATAATGAATGGTCATCCTGGGTTACCAGGGATGAGAATTAGGAGGGGGGTAATGAACTGGAAGTGCAGACATGAGCCAGAGTAAGAAGACATATCAGGTTGGTCTGGGGGATCTGAATTCAGAGGGGACTGATACCCAACCTTTCATCAGAAAAGCAGAAAGACATCTGAGCGCAGAGAGTCTGATGATGTGCCTTGGCACACGGGCCTGCACAGCCCCACAGAGCAGGGGAGTGATTCCTGAGTGCCTCGGCACAGCAGGGAGGCAATGAAGGGCTGCAAAGGGCCCCCAGACTTTGCACAGCCCATGCTCCATGGGCACAGCAGCATGACTTGTGCCCCTGAGAGGGTTACGATGGTGAGACCAGGGAGACCCAGACCCTAAGCAGCCTGGGTGGACTCCACTGAAAATCAGATGGGAAAGACCAACCTAAACACTAATAAAGACAGAGGACCACCTGTATCAGATATATGCACCTCGGATTATCTTCAGCACTAAATAAGGACCTGGAATTTGTTATTATTATTATTATTACTACTTTTAAAGCCCTGGAATTAGATACAACTTCAGTGTAAGGGATTGTTTCAATCTTGTGGTTCAATGGGAGCTTCCTTGATGGACTAAGATTCATACCTGCAAACACAATCACCCTTCGCCACATCCAGACTGACCTTAACCTAAAATCCTCAATCAGGAACTCCTCCCTGGGTGGGAGCCAAAGGCTTGTCACTTTGCTTTGCTCTGCTTTGCTTTCTTTTCTAGGATGGAAACAGCACACTATTGACCTGTTGTAAGTTTCAGAAACAGTCTGAACCCAAATGTGAAAAGTCACTCTGTGTAAATCCCATCATGCTCAATGAAGTGAAAAGCGTTAAAGGTGAGGGTGGGCAAAGCTTAAAGATACGGGCCTGTTCATCTTCTGAGGGAGTTCTGACCCTTACCCTCCACAAAGGTCCCTGCAGGTTCCCATCAGAAGTCCCTCCTCTGATGGTGCTGTGACTGACAGTCCATGGCCAGAGAAAAGGTCAGTTGAACCTGTGACAACTCCTCGCTGAAAGCCCAGAGAAGAGCAGGCCCCACACTTACGTCCTTTCATTTCCATAATCAGGAATTTCATTCTGTTGTTCAGGCAGATGTCTGGGAATATAATACAGAGAATTTAAATAAGCCCAAGGCTTCTGTTTCAGGCCATTTTCTCTTCTATAAATTTAGTTTCTGCTGCTGTTCATTCACATTTCATACCCTTGACAGACTATATTTAGTCTCCATATTTTATAGTTATTTAGAGGCATGAATTAAGTTTCACATGCAAAATGAAACCTGTGAAATTTCTCTTCTCCCTGGGCAAAAGAACTCACCCAGCACCTGGAAAAATTTTGCAAATTTTGCCAGAAACAAGAATCAGATTTCACCAGTGAATATAGATTTATGCAGCCTGGAAATCGTTCTGCAAATGAAAATCTAGAGGTCAACTGAAATGTAGCTTCTGGAATAAAACCAAACCAGGCAAAATTATCATACCATCATCCGTGATCTCAACAGGGAAAGCTTGTTGCTAGACAAAGGAATATGTATCAAAGAAAATGTAAATAAGAGAAAACAGTGCAAGTCAGAAGTACTTTTGTTTAACACTGTATGGTCAGTTTAGGCTGCCATAATGAAATATCATAGTCCAGGTGGCTTAAGAAATAGACACTTATTTGTCACAGTCCTGGAAGCTAGAAATCTAAGATTAGAGTGTTAGCATAGTTAGGTTCTAGCAAAGGCTCTCTTCTTGGCTTAGAGATGGCTGCCTTCTGCCTTCTTGCTTTGTCCTCACTTGGTGGGGGCGGGGAGGAGACTGGGGAGAGATTCCTCTTCTTATAAAGCCACCAGTCCTACCACATTGCCCCCCCCCACCATGAGCTCAGTCAGCTCATAAAGACCGTCTCCAGATACAGTCACAACTGGAGGATCAACATATGAATTGGGAGTGGGGCTCTTAATTCAGCCTATAACAAAAACTAACATCTTATAAGCTATTTTCTACAGTTATTCAGATATATCTCCTTAGTGCAAGAATTCTGGATTGTGAACACATGATATGCTAGTGTTCTTACTGATTTCAAAACTTTCAACATAGGCTAGAGAAGTAGGAAATCAATACAGTGAAGGATCGCTAGGGTCTCTGGTATGAAAGCAAACATTCTCTCCTTTGGTCAATAATTACGGCATTTCGAGGCTATAAACACAAAATCTTCCTTGTCACAACAGAAATATTCCCTTGGAAACAGGGTTTCCCCTAAAATGAGCTGCTTTATGAATCAGCCAGAGACATCGCCTAATTGTATCACAATGGAGAAAACCTAAGTTCTTTATACTCTTAATTAAGGTAACTTCCAAAAAATCTAATTCTTCTCCCAACAGTGTATAGTCCTGCATTCTGTGTCTTCTCTGTCGTGTGAATTCTGCATGCTATTTAAGAAATCCATAGATTAAAGAATAAAATCTCTATTTAGGTAAGATCTCATCTTCCATCACCTACTTACCTGCCTCTAAGACCATAACTAAAGGTAATTTACACCACAATAACTAGTCTCCAGGGTCTTGTCTTTTCCATAAACCCTACTTCATTCATGATATCAACACAAAATGATCTTTCCTCTCTTAATTTCTATAACGCATACTTTCTGATTGTAAAATAACCTTTAGCCATCAACTGTTTGCTACAGTCTTATTCAATCTCAGACCTATACCTATACCATTAGTCCTCTGTGAGAACTTATTTGTGACTGCATAGTATTTGTGACTGTGTTTGTGTGTGTGTTGTTGCAGTGATAAACTGGCACATATAGCCATGCTCTAGATCATCTGATGAATTCTTTATAGCTTATATTTTCAGTGCCCAATTGAGTTTATGACTCCAACTAGTACCACTTTAATCATAATAAATTAATAAGACAAGAGCATAGGCAGGCAACATGCAAATGATGCTTTTGCATTAAGTGAAAGCAAGGTATTATACATGCAGAAATAATTACTATTAGTTCAAATAGAATAAGTGCTTGGAGAATAATGTCATCACTTAGCAGGCAGCCACAGAAGCATGTCAAACTGAAAAGAATCAATGTCAATTTAATCTTAGTAAAACAACATCACCTACCATATTAAACTGATAACTGTTAATTGGAAATTGTGGCTTTGGTTATTTTTTCATATTTAATTTATACATTTATTTTGGTTTTATAACCATGTAAGAGCTAAAAGCCTATGGATTATACCTGGTTTATGTTTGTACATATTTAAATTACATAACAATATAAACAATTTAAGTCAACAGTAAAATTCCAAAGGCTGCTTTAAAGTTATGACTACAAATTACTAATTATGACATTTCTTTTATAGTGGTCTTAAATGGCTGTATTAATCTTTGACTATTGAATTATTTCCATCTGTTATTGCCTTGATGCCCTAAATAAAATTTAAATTTCTTCAGGACAAAAATAGGCTTTAGGGTCATTTGCATCCTCCTCAGCATCTAGCATAGTTCTGAGGACATGAGTGCCTAATAGTTTGGAGATTTTACCTTTGATCAACCATTCGGGACTGAACTCCCCATTCCAAAATATTTTTAAAAAGAAAATATCTACTTCCAAGAAAGGTATTTTTTAAAAACCTATTTAGTCTTATGCTTCTGGTATCTACCATGATTACAGGCAGATGATAGCTCCCTTTTACTGAGTATTCCCCGGGTGTCAAATACTCCTCTGAATACTGTATACAGATCATCTCACTTCATCTTAATAATTGTAAGAAGGTAAGTGGGATAATAAACAGTTTATTTCTGCTTCCTAATGAGGAAACTAAGTCAAAGTACATTGCCCAAGTGTCACATGACTGCTCAGTGGTAGAAGTGGGTTGTAACCAGAGTATATTAAGCCCATGGTCCATTCTTGGATTGCATGCAACTTAAGTTTGCAATAGGAATGTGAAAGTTACTGTTCTATTACTGCACTGATGCCTCAAATCTTTTCATCAGGCAGGTTCAGGATAGGTAGAGAAAATGTTTCTCTTCGCTCTTCAGGGATGTATAGGCTCCTGCATCATTTATTGAATACCTACCATAACATATCTAATATAAAGGAGCAAATGACAAAGTGTAAAGTTGTTCAAACTTCAAACTTCTTAAATATACATGTTATTGAAAAGCAAAGATTTGATATTTATTTGGTATATTGCTCATATTTCATTTTGTCCCTCTTTTGGTTAGAACAGTGCTTGGCACATACATAGCGTTATAATATTTGTTAAGCAGATGAAATCCCCTTCTCTTCCAAACTTAGACATAGTCACCTGCTCCATAATTTAGGCTCAACTTCCGTGTGCAAAACTCACTTTATTTTCATTGTCAATTCATTCTTTACCAGTCAAAAAATACTCTCTCAGACCATGTCTGGATGCCTGAGAAAATGCACCATGGCAAAGATGACCTAATATTCTTACGATCTGAATGATGTAATCTTTTGGTCATGAGTTACTGGAACAATGACACACGTGTTGACTGCAAAGTTTAATTCAGTTGTGGTCAGTGACAGAGCCTTCAAAGCACATTATTTTCACTGCATTATTTTTCTGCCCTTTATCTGAGCTGCCAGAGGTTAGATGATCATGGATATAGTCTCTCCTTCCAGTGAATCTGCAGTACATACACTTCTTTACTGTAACAAATCTAGTCTCTTTATTGGACGAGATTTGATTTTTCCAGGACACTCTCCTTGTTCCTACCCTGTGACAAGATTTGTTCTCTTGTAACTCTGCAGTCTAGTGCGTCACCTCACAGTAATGCCCACTTTCACCCCACACAAAACATGGGGGTAACTTCAGGCTCATTATCAGAGTACATGAGTTATAGTCTGTCCTGGAGAGTCCCTAACACTCATTCATGCATTCATTCCTCCAACACATATGCATGAAATACTTTCTCCATGACAGGAGCCGTGGATGTAGAAATGATTAGGAAAATAAAACGTGCTCTCAAGGCATTCATATTTTGAAGAGACCTGAAATAATTGTTACGTAGTAAGATAAACACTCTCATTTCATAGGCGCTCCTATGATGTGAGTGTGGTAAGGGTGAACATAGTAAAAAGCACTACTTTGGGCTGTTTGACATCTTTATTTCTGTTGTTATTGTTGTTTTTAATTTTATGGCCACACCTATGGCATACGGAAGTTCCTGGGCCAGGGAGTAAATCCGAGCCACAGCTGTGACCTACACTGCAACTGTGACAATATCAGATCCTTTGATCCACTGTGCGCAGCTGGGCATCAAACCCACACCTCCACAGCACCCCAAGTCACTGCAGTCAGATCCTTAACTCTTAACTGACTGTGCCACGGTGGGAGCTCCCTTTATTTCTAGTTTTAATGATATAATTGATATAAAATTGTATAAATTTAAAGTGTATGACAATGATTTGATGAATGTATATATTGCAAAACAATTACCACAAGTTCAGTCAACAGCCATTACCTCATATATCACAGATTTGTTTTCCTTGTCATGAGAAGTTTTAAGATTCACTTTTAGCAAATTTCAAAAAACTACATCATTTTAATCATAGTCATCATGCTTTACATTACATCTTAGAACATATTTATCTTAGAACTGGAAGTTTGTACATTTCGATCACCTGATCCATTTCCCCACAACTCCTTGAGTTCTACCTCTGTTAACTGCCAATATGATCTCTGTTTCTATGAATTTAGTTTTTTTTTTTTTTTAAGATTACACAAACAAATGAGATCATATACTATTTATCTTTCTCTCTCTGACTTATTTCACAGTGGAATTGCTGGGTTATATATATATATATATATATATATATATATATATATTTTTTTTTTTTTTTTTTTGAGGAACTTCCATACTGTCTTCTATGATGGCTCTATCAATTTACATTCCCACCAAAAATGCACAGGGGTTCCCTTTTCTCTACCAATACTTCCACATCTGGTCTTTTTGATATAGCTACTCTAAGAGGTATGAGGTGATATTGTGGCTTTGATTTCATTTTCTTGATGATTAATGATGTTGTATACCTGTTCATGTACTTGGACACTTGAATATCTTCTTTGGAAAATGTCTATTCAGGTCTTTTGCTCATTTTTCAATTGGATTATCTGTGATTTTTTTTTTATTATTAGTTGTATGAGTGTCATGAATTTTGGATATTAACTCCATCTAAGAAATGCAGTTTGCAAATATTTTCCTGTTCCATATGATGCCTTTTCATTTTTTGATAGTTTCTTCTGCTGTGCACAAGTTTTTTTAGTTTGGGTAGTCCCACTTGTTCATTTTTTATTTTGTGGCTTGAGCTTTAGGTATTATATCCAAAAAGTCATTGCCAAGACTCATGTTCTTTCTCTGTATTTTCTTCCAGGAATTTTATGGTTTTAGGGCTTACATTTAAATGTTTGTTTAATCCATTTTGAGTCAGTTTTTGTGAGTGGTGTAGGATAGGGGTCTGGTTTTATTCTTTTGCATGCAAATATCTAATTTTCCCAGCACCACTTATTGAAGATACTGTCTTTTCTCCACTGAGTATTCTTGGCCCCCTTGCCAAATTTTAGCTGACCATATATGCATGGGTTTATTTTTGGGCTCTTGATTCTGTTATGACATCTTCTTGATGTCTGTTTAGAACAGCATCCAGAGTGACAGGTATAAATGTCCCATCTTTAAGACCAGATTTAGAAAGCATAAATCTCACCCAGAGATAGAATGAGAAGCTGAAAATGCTGGCAGCCAGCTCAATAGCTATTTGAAGACTTGTGTGCTATTCTTTTTTAATATGTATAAATTCTCATGGTTTTTATTCTAGCACAATGTACCATATTTATTTTAACATAAAAATGTGTTAAATTAATTAGCCTCCTGCATTTTGCAACTGACAACTTTCCTCAAGTAAAATGTATACTCTAGGAAAAAATGCCAAATTCTTCCCAGGACTTTTCATACTCTTTGGCTTAAGAATGAGTACTCCTATTTTAAGCTGAGAGAAAAACAAACAAAAAAACATTGCAAGAAGTAAAGAAATACAATAATAGAATATTTCGATCAGTATGGGGAGAATGTGATAGACCTCAAATATCTTTGACGAATGAAAAATACTACAAAATCCAATTCAAATCCATAGGCCATAACTATCTTAGCAAAAAAAATTAATAGAAAATTTGCAAAGCTGTTGGTGCAGAAATTTTGAAAATGCAAAGCACTGGCTTAACAATTGACCATTTTGTTAAGATAAGATAGATTTGAGAATATTTATCAGTTATCATAAAAATGTATCTTAAAGTTATACCGACTCTGTAACTTGTCATTATAAAATTAGATTTCAATCTAATTTTTCTTCTTATACTGAATGTTTGGTGTAGGTGGTTCCAAGTTCTGCTGATCTATAATCTTAGGACTATGGATGTTACAGGAAATTATGCAGAAAATGTTTTTATAGAAAAAAGTTAACTCAAATGTCTAAACCATTTGCCCCCTGATTTACTCACCAACCAGAAGATTCTTAAGCTACCGGCTCAGACTTCCCCGATCTGGTTCTAATTAACTAAATTGATATAAAATGTTTGAACAAACTCTCTTAGAACTAGGAACACAGCTAAGTCATTCCTGCTCATAAAAATTTACTTTTACAAGTAAAATAAAATGATTCTCACAGATTAACTTTAAAACACAATGCAAAAAAATGAAAAATAAACCACAATGCAAAATCTTGTTTTTTTTTCCTCTAAGTTCCCCAACTGGAACTCAATAAAAATCCATTTATCTTCTGCTACCTGTTTCTATTCCCCTGCCCCTTTAGCTATAAATTGATTGCTGCTCTAGCAAATTGGGGCTCCTCCTCCTCCTCTCTTTAACATGTTAATGCATCAGCATTCACCAGGTTACCCAAACCAAAGTCTTTGTTGAGTCCTCCCTCTTCCCTCTACCCACCCACCTTCCACTACCCTTAATGACAGGCAGCATCCATAAACATCCATGGGGGCTGCGTGCTGCTCAGCACTGGGAATTCTTCAGGCCCTCTCCAGTTCCTGGCCCTCCTATGCTCTGGAACCCAGTAACCTAGATTCAGATGCCAGTTTGGTTACTAACTTAGAAATTCCACAGGATTTCACTACTCAGAATTTGTCTCTTCCTGCCCCCACCACTCCCAACCCCCAGCTCATAACCAGGCTGCAGCTTGGTATACTCCAATCTCTACCCACCTCATTTGATCCACTCAGGGAAGTGGATCAGGAACACATCTACCAATTACCGGTCATTTCCTATACAATCCACACCCCACCTTGCCACCAGAGGCATCACAACATTTCACTGCTCAAAGCAGTCACTGAATCCCTGCTGCCCCAGGGACATGGTGACATTTGTAATGTCACTTAGAAACACCCTTAAGACCCACTGCAACCTGGCTAGACAACAATGTCCCCTATATTAATGTCATGTTAGATCATCCTAAAAAATCATTATTTTATTTAATATTCTGGGAGTGGCTGCTACATGCCAAGTATTGGACTAGGAATTCTGCAATGAGGAATCTTGACACTCTTAGAAAAGTAATACCCAGAAGGGGTATGGAAAAGCAAAGAATTAAAAGCGATGAGAGCTATGAGTGATGGTTAAGAGATAGCCTAATCCAGCTTTAAAGGCTCAGGTAAGGGATGGATTTTCAGCACACAACTGGGAAAAATAAGGTCTGAAGGGTAAACATACACTATGCAAAGAATTTACCAACTAGTTTCTCTCTCTTGAAAAAGCTTTTCTCTTTCCTGAGAGAATTCTTACTTGGCCCTCAAGGTCATTCCCTGAGGCTCTCTTTGACCTTCTCAAAGAGAAGAATTAAATTCTCAGGCAGAATTAAATGTTTTTTCGTAGCACATCTTCCATACCTATATTACTATGCCTACCCTGTTGCATCATAGCGACTGAGGAGTGTCACTCTCACCCAGGAGCTCCATCAATGCAGAGAAGGGATCTTTAACCATCTTTGTGTTCAACTACACCTGACACATAGTATGTATTCAAAAGCGTTTGATAAATAATTGTATCTCACAATTATATAAATAAGACAGCTTTGGAATTTGAATGTCCATTTGAAAATAAGTAAGACATCTATAGGGACAGCACATTCTGGAGTGTTCTTCATTACAAAGAATTCTTTTCACATTTTAGAAAATAATACTTGAAGAAATCAGAAAAGAATTATCCCTCATGGAAATGAACAAAGAAACAAAGGTTTTCATATGTTTGGACACATTTTCTAGCACCAAGCTGATTCGAGCAATGTTTGTTTATTTTCTTTAAAGATTTTTATTTTTTCTACTATAGTTGATTTACAACGTTCTGTCAATTTTTGCTTTACAGCAAAGTGTTATACATTCTTTTTCTCCCATTATACTCCATCATCTTCCATCACAAGTGACTAGATATAGTTCCCTGTGCTATGCAGCAGTATCTCATTGCTTATTCACTCCAAATGCAATAGTTTACATCTATTAACCATAAATTTTCAGTCCATCCCACTCCCTCCCCCTCCCCTTGGCAACCACAAGTCTGATACACAAGTCCATGAGTTTGTTTCTCTTTTTGTAGGTAGGCTCATTAGTGCTATATATTAGATTCCAGATATAGGTGATATCATATGGTATTTGTTTTTCTCTTTCTGACTTACTTCACTTAGTATGAGAGTCTCTAGTTCCATCCATGTTGCTGCAAATGGCATTGTTTTGTTCTTTTTATGGCTGAGTGGTATTCCATTGTGTATATGTACCACATCTTCTTGATCTATTCATCTGTCGATGGACATTTAGGTTGTTTCCATGTCTTGGCTATTGTGAATAGTGCCAAAATGAGCATAGGGGTACATGTATGTTTTTCAATACGTTTTGTCTGGATATATGCCCAGAAGTGGGATTGCTGGATCAGATGGTAGTACTATACTTAGTTTTCTGAGGTATCTCCATACTATTTTCCATAGTGGTTGTACCAGTTTACATCCACCAACAGTGAAGGAGGGTTCCCTTTTCTCCACATCCTCTCCAGAATTTGTTATTTGACTTGTTAATGATGGCCATTCTGACTGATGTGAGGTGGTACTTTACTATAGTTTTAATTTGCATTTCTTTAATAATTAGTGATGTTAAACATTTTCTCATGTGTCTGTTGGCCATCTGTATGTGTTCTTTGGAGAAATATCTCTTTAGGCCTTCTGGCCATTTTTCAGTTGGGTTGCTGTTTTTGTTCTTTGTTTTTTGTTTTTTTTGCTGTTGAGTTGTTTAAGTTGTTTGTATATTTTAGAGATTAAGCCCTTGTTGGTTGCATCATTTGAAACTATTTTCTCCCATTCTGTAGGTTGTCTTTTTTTTTTTTTATGGTTTCCTTTGCTGTGCAAAAGCTTGTAAGTTTGATTAGGTACCATTGGTTTATTTTTGTTTTTATTTCAATTGCCTCAGGAGACTGACCTAAGAAAACATTCGTATAGTCTAAGCTACAGTAATCAAGACAGTGTGCTACCGGTACAAAAACAGATATATAGACCAATGGAACAGAATAGAGAACACAGAAAGAAACCCAGACGTCTATGGTCAATTAATCTTCAACAAAGAAGGCAAGAATATAAAATGGGAAAAAGACAGTCTCTTCAGCAATTGGTACTGGGAAAACTGGACAGCTGCATGTTAATCAGTGAAACTAGAACACATCCTCATACCATACACACAAATAAGTTCAAAATGGCTTAAAGATTTAAACATAAGACAAGACACCATAAAACTCCTAGAAGAACACATAGGCTAAACATTTTCCGACATCAAGCAATGTTTAAGATCATTGCTAAATTGTGAGTTGTTCTACACTTTGTATTTCACAGGCTTCAACTGGAATGTGGTCAGTATAGGCAGCTCATGGGAAGTACCCTGAAATCTCCACCTTGCCAGCCTAGGACGGATCTATCCACAGGTTTCTGGGCCACTGGAACCGCCCTGATCTTGATTTGGGCCACTGGGGACAGTGTATGGCTCTTGCACATGGCTAGAAAGACAACAGGATTCACAGAAGTGCATGCATGCATACAAATACACACAAACATACACACACTCACACACACACACCCTTCCCAGATAATTAAACTAACACCACTTTCCCAAAAAGCTTAATGTCTATTTTGTTATCTGTAAAGGTCACTCCCAAATAAATGCTGGTGAACTTCTCTAAAACTTCTGACTGCACATCCCCTAGTGATGTAATACACAGGCTATTTTGGTCACTATGAAATTTAGGCTAGCTGAAAATATACTATCCATATACCTCACTGCCACATGTTGTTTTAATTTTTCATCTAAAATATTTAGAAGATGTTTCTTGTGGAGCCTGGCAGGATATTGTTTGTTTTGCTTTTCCATCTGGTATTCAATTAATGTACTAATAACCACTCTGATTTCTTCTGCTATGATATGATCTTATTTTTCCTTGTGGTATGTTTATTTTCTCTTGGGGACTGAAAAGTACTACGGATTGGAAACAGTATTTCAATTACAGCTACTACATGTAAAGCAACCCAAGTGCTGTTTATGTTTCTTAATTGGGACACAACTCAATTTAACTCAGATTTCTTCACATGCTTAGCATCCTCTTGGATGTTCATGTTCATTAACTTTATATTATTAATTTTATGTTTATAAACATTATATTATATTGTAAAGAACAAATGGAATTTTTAAAATCAAAGAGAGATGGATTACAGAACACGTACAGATTAATGTACATCTTGTATGGTATGCTTTCTCCCATTCCCCACTTTTCATCTTTCCTATTAGTTTAGCTGGTCCCTATGGAAGTCACTGAGCTTTACTCTGAAGTCTCAGGAGCATTCTGTAGTTGTGAAGGTGGGCAGTTAAGGACAACCAAGTGAGAAGATAGGGACATTCAGAGAAAAGTCATTTCAGCTGCAGGAGAGTGGGTTGGGAATACCTTCACTGCATTTGATAAAAAGGCTATTAGTGGGGAGAAAGTGCAGTTCCCTGAAAGACAACATAATAAAGGCAAAGAACTGTTCTACTGCTGAAGGTGATGGCCATGAGTTGTACCTCTTTCTATCCCTCATAGGGCAATGCACAGTGCTATACAATTAGTAGTTACCCAATGAATCTTTCTGGATTGATAGAAAGAGCTTGATTCATGGTTCAAATGATGCCAACTCTGTGAATTCATTCCTCCTTTAAGCCAGTCTGTCACTTGTCTGCCAAACTTATCACATGACCAATATACCCCAAATAGGAGCCACCACTACAATATACTTTGAAATTCATCATCACTGCTGAATGTATCCCTAAAATGTAGGCTCGTCTGACTGTAAGTCAGAGATATTGCTCCTTTGTTCCAGTTTCTTTTAGCACTTCATCAAAATCTCTAAGTAACTGCTGGTGCTTGCTCTTTCTGTCTAAATAGAAAAATACTTTAAAATCAAGTCCTTATGTTTTCTTCTCTGTACTCCAAATGTTAGGTATGAAATGCTGAAAAAGATGTGGACTCCACCTTGCAGGTTCCTGCACACTGCTGAAGGAGACTGGGTACCCGGCCAAAACACAGGATACTCAGTGAATGTTAGCAGGATTTCATCACTGAAGGAGACATCTACTACCTTCCTCTTGGATTTCACAATTATTTCTTTCTTAAAGACACGTGGACTTGAAGAGTATGTTTGAGTTATTCCATTAAACTTCACAATATTTTGTCTTCTATATTTTTTAATGTAAGGAAATAGTTACCATTAAGAGTAAATATGCTTTTCAAACAGAGTAAAATTCATCTAGATACAAAGTCTCATAATTAACTAGCTGGTAAGTTTGAGGAGTAGCATTGTAAGATCCAAATAAAATATGGCTATGAAGCAGTGAGCTCAATTTATTGCTCATACCCTGATCTGGAATGATAATAGGAATTAATGTACTAATCAGCACCATGTGCTTTGCATGCATTATTTAACTTAATTCTCATAACCATCATATAATTTATACACTGTGTGGGGGTGGGGAGAAAATGGTGAAGTAGAAGGATGTGATGTTCACCCCCCACACACAAATACATCAAAAATACATACACCTAAATGAATGATTCACACAGAAAATTTGCTGAATGCTGGCAAAAGATCTCAGGACTCTCACAGAACAAGAAAATCTTCATGAAATCAGGTAGGACAAAAAAAATATATCAGGTAGGAAAGATTGGTAGGAAATCAGGACAGGACCTGTGCCCCTAGAAGGGAACTGGGAAAGAAGAAAAATTCTTGCACCCTAAAGAAGCTGCCAGAAAACTACCAAATCTCGCCAATGAATTCAGTAAGGTTTCAGGATACAAAATTAGTACACAGAAATCTCTTGCATTTCTATACAAAACAACAAAAGATCAGAAATAGAAATTTAGGAAACATTTATTTTCTTATTAAAAAGAATAAAATACTTAGGAATAAAACTATCAAAGGAGGCAAAGACATATACTCTAAAAACAGTAACATGCTATTGAAAGAAATTGACTATGACACAAACAAATGGAAATCTATATTCATAGATTGGAAGAATCAATATCATCAAGATGATTATACTACCCAAGGCAATCTACAGATTTAGTGCAATCTCTATTAAATTACAATTGGCATTTTTCACAGAAGTAGAACAAAAAAATTAAATTAGTATAGAAACAAAAAAGACCCTGAATAGCCAAAGCAATCGAGAGAAAGAAAAGTGGAGCTGAAGCAATCAGGCTCCCTGACTTCAGACTATACTACAAAGCTTCAGTCATCAAAATACTATGGTATCGGCACAAAAACAGACATATAGATTAGTGGAACAGGATAGAAAGCCTTGAAGTAAACCCATGTACATATGGTCAATTAATCTGTGACAAAGGCAGCAAAAATATACAATGAAGAAAAGACAGTCTCTTCAACAATTGGTGCTGGGAAAACCAGATGGCTACATGTAAAAGAATGAGGTTAGAACACTCTCTAACACCATACACAAAAATAAACTTAAAATAGATTACAGACCTAAATATTAGATCTGATAGTATAAAACTCCTAGAGGAAAACAAAGGCAAAACACTCTTTGACATAAATTGCAGCAATATCTTTTTGGATCCACCTCCTAGAGTCATGAAAATAAAAACAAAAATAGACAAATGAGACCTAATTAAACTTAAAAGCTTTTGCACACTAGAAACCATTAACAAAATGAAAAGACAGTCCAGAATGGGAAGAAAATCTTCACAAACAAAGTAACTGACAAAGGTTTAATCTCCAAAATATATGAACTTCTTCTACAGATTTATATTTAAAAAAAAGCAACTCAATTAAAAAATGGTTGGAAGATCTAAATAGACATTTCTCCAAAGAAGACAGATGGCCAAAAAGCACATGAAAAGATGGTCAACATCATTACTAGAGAAATGCAAATCAAAACAACAGTGAGGTATCCCCTCACACCAGCCAGGATGGCTATCATCAAAAAATCTACAAATTATAAATGCTTGAGAGAATGTGGAAGAAGGGAATCTTTTTACACTGTTGGTAGGAATGTAAGCTGGTGCAACCACTATGGAGAACAGTGAGGATATTCCTTAAAAAACTAACATAGAACTACCATATGACCTAGCAATCCCACTCCTGGGCATATATCCAGAGAAAATCAGAATTTGAAAAGACACATACACCCAGTATTCATTGCTGCACTATTTACAATAGCCAAGACATGGAAGACATCTAAATGTCCCACAACAGAAGACTGGATAAAGCAGATGTGGTACATATATACAATGGAATATTACTCAGCCAAAAAAAAAAAAAGAACAATGCCGTTTGCAGCAACATGGATGGACCTAGAAATTATCACACTAAGTGAAGCCAGACAAAGACTGATAATATATAAGATCACTAATAAGTGGAATCTCATAGAAATAATACAAGAGAACTTACAAAACATAAACAGACTCAAAGATTTCAAAACCAAACTTATGTTGGAGTTCCAGTCAAGGCAGAGTGGAAATGAATCCAACTAGGAACCATGAGGTTGCGGGTTTGATCCCTGGCCTCTCTCAGTGGGTTAACGATCTGGCATTGCCGTGAGCTATGGTGTAGGTCACAGACACGGCTTGGTTCTGGCAATGCTGTGGCTCTGGCATAGGCCAACAGCTGTAGTTCCAATTAGACCCCTAGCCTGGGAACCTCCATATGTCGGGGGTGCAGCATTAAAAAGATAAAAGAGGAAAAAAAAAAAAAGCAAACTTATGTTTACCAAAGGGGAAACATGAGGAGAGGAGGAATAAATTAGGGAGTTGGGATTGATATATACACACTACTCTATTTAAAATACATGAGTTACGAGGACTCCGCTATATAGTACAATGTCACCCAATACTGTGTAATGGCCTAAAGGAAAAAGAATCTGAAAGGAAAGGCTATTATATATATGTATAACTGATTACTTTGCTGTACATCTGAAATTAGCACACATTTTTAAGTCAATTATATTCCAATTTCAGTAAGTAATCAATATTATAAAGTCATTTTACAAACGATTCAGACTGCAAATCTAAATATATTGACTGTAGTATATTGGGTAAAAATTAGTCCAAAACATATAATGACAATTACTGATTCTTCATCACATGACTCCATGAGGTCAAAGTGACAATCTCTAACTATAGGGTGGGAATAACATATAAACATGGAATTTTTAACACATTACCTTAGAGAGAGTGAGGAAGGCAGCCTTAATGTTCCTCTCATTTTACCAAAGAAATCTTCATTAAGAATGCAGGAAAGGGAGTTCCCGTTGTGGTTCAGTGGTTAATGAACCTGACTAACATCCATGAGGAGGCGGGTTTGATCCCTGGCTTTGCTCAGTGAGTGGCTTAAGGATCCGGCATTATCATGAGCTGTGGTGTAGGTTGCAGACGCGGCTTGGATCTGGCGTTGCTGTGGCTGTGGTGTAGGCCCGAAGCTACAGCTCTGATTTGACCCCTAGCCTGGGAACCTCTATATGCCACGGGTGCAGCCCTAAGAAGACAAAAAAAAAAAAAAAATCAGGAAAGGATAGAGAGGAAAAAAGGGCAGAGCTCAAAGATTTGATGCTCAGTATAAAGATTAGTGAATTAATTATCCATCACATGTTTCAGTTCTCTCCCAGATTTCATTGAACCTTATAGGGCAAAGCAAGATTAAAGAAACCAGTGCCCAGAAACTTTGAATTTTATTTTTGTTTGTTTGCTTTATGATTACCCCAAGGATCAGTAAAACTCACAAATTCATGTACTGTCAATGGTTCTGTAGCCCACTTTAATTAAATGTATATCTATCTTTAATTAAAACAAATTTGAAGACCAGTATAAAGTTGGCAAAAAAATCCCCAAAACAAAAACAAATAAAAAATCCAACAAAACTCAAAAGATTTTGGATATATAGATGGGCTCAGACAAATGTTGAGTTACATCTCACTTTCACTAAATGAAATAATCACATCTATGCGTTCCAGTCATGGCTCAGTGGAAACAAATCTGACTAGAATCCATGAGGATGCAAGTTCTACCCCTAGCCTCACTCAGTGAGTTAAGGATCCGGCATTGCTGTGAGCAGTGGTATATGTTGCAGACATAGCTCGGATCTGTTGTTGCTTTGGCTGGGGCTCTGATTCGACCCCTAACTTGGGAAGCTCCATGTGCTGTGGGTGTTGCCTTAAAGGAAAGGAAAGGGAAGGGAAGGGAAAGGAAGGAAAGGAAGAAAGCAAGAAAGAAAGACATCTAACTCTTTGAAGGGTACTTATGAATGTAAGCTTGGAAAGTATTCCAGCAATGACTTTGAAATGCATTCTGTACTGTGTATACAATATCCATAGGACCTGTATTACTTGTTTCTATCTCATCAATCACAGAAATCCTTCTTTGAATATAGGTCTGTTATCTGTAGTTAACATGTGGTCACTTAACTGACAATGGATTCCTGTCCTTTTAAAGCATTTTTATAAAACATTTTTAAATGATATTTTTACTGGCAGGCAGAAAAATTAGTACTGGAATAATCACATACTGCTGAATCTTTGAACATGAAAAGCTTAACAGAGAAAGAAAGAGCACTTTGCTATAAAATGTGTAACAAAGTCTCAGGGAATCAAAATACTCTTAGGTTTTTTTGACCCTTTCAGAACTTTAATTTCAAAACTTTAATTTCAATAGCCTCAGGATATTGTTTTGCATGTTTTTGCAACTCATTAAAGAAGATAAGAACCTTCCCTTCTGAACTGAACCCTTTAAAATCAAAACCCCTAGTCCTTAATGAAAGAAATAAAAAAGGATCTAAAATAGTCCAGTATTTATTAAAACAGTATAGAATTTTAACTTCTAAGCCCTGGTTCTGATCCCACATCACATGCATGAATTTAATTCGGTATTAGTAGACAGTGAGCAAGTCAACCCGTCGTTTGGCCTATATAACGCTAAGTAGAACACTCCAATTTCCTTCCTCCCGAATCAACTACTTTTGACAGAACTGTACAATTGTGTCACTACATAGCTTTAGGCTTGAATTAGCCTGGCAAATTGGAAAATGCCCTTGATAAAATTTTAAAATAAAAACAGTAAATTATAAAATCTACTGTGAAAATGTATCTATAATATGCTCAAAATATTGTATCCTAAGTTATACATATATGTTTATAGGAAAAAGATAAATATTACACTATATGTTAAATTGCAGTTATTTTTAGTGGGTGGGATGGTAGGAAATATTTATTTTCTTCTTTGTGGTTTTAAAGTTATTTTCTAAGTTTCCTCAAGAAAAAGTGCTACCTTTGCAACCAAGCAGGAAAACAAAAGAAATGCAAGCCTTAAATGTTATCCTAAAAACATAGCATCATAAAAGTTCAAATTACATATGTTCAAAATGTTTGCTGAAGTCTGTCTGCTCTTTGGATTGTTCTATCATATACCTAAAAGATGTGGTGAAATACCCTATAACTTATAAGGAAGATATGGTCTTCAATATAAGGAATCTGGGGAGTTCCCGTCGTGGCGCAGTGGTTAACGAATCCGACTAGGAACCATGAGGTTGCGGGTTCGATCCCTGCCCTTGCTCAGTGGGTTAACGATCCGGCGTTGCCGTGAGCTGTGGTGTAGGTTGCAGACGCGGCTCGGATCCTGCGTTGCTGTGGCTGCGGCGCAGGCCAGTGGCCACAGCTC